>CAXITT010000836.1:177917-232256 GCA_964033795.1 Lymnaea stagnalis | reverse complement strand
AAGTAAACTTTGAATGAAATACAATCTTACAAAAACAAAAAATTGAACAATGCATAGAATTAAAATTTAATAATTCAGATTAGTGAATAAATAAATTACTCTAATTCAATGCTAGTTGTTTCAATTATGTGATTTACATTGCTTAACACCCCCCCCCCCTCCCCGCCCATCATACAGTAGCATGAGGAGCAGCTTATTTTTGTTTGGATATCATAACATTTTGTGTTCGATTCTATACCTCAACACAGTTTAATCAGCCTAATTAATTAAAATTTTCCTTTCCTCAGATCAAGGGAACAATCCAGGATTATATGAAGTAAGTGGTAGCCTCATAAGTTTAAATGGTAGTTCTACAGATAACATTAAGCATATTTTTAAATTTTTAATTTGGGATGAACATTTTAGAAATTGGACGTTTGAAGCTAATCTATTCTTTTTAATTTCAACAGGAGGTGAAGCTATACAGAAATGCAAGAGAGAGAGAAAAGTATGTGTCAAATACCATTTTTTTAAAAAGCTTGTATTACTTTAGATGGAAATTCAGTTGTGTTAAATAAATAAATCAAGTTCAAGCTTCTTTAATTTACATCGTAACAGAAGAATTGTGGGGCATTAAATGGCATACATGCAACATTCTTTAGGTGTATTTGATAAACATTTGTTCAACTCATGTAACATTATAGAACATCCAAATTTGAGAAGATGTGTTCTGTTCCTATCATTATGAATATTGCTATGAAATATATGTTAAGGAAGTTAGATTTAATATTTTGAATATTATCGGCATCCTTCCGTCTCGTGAGACGATGGTGCATCACCGTTTGAATCTATTCTCAGAATTATTGTTTAATAATTTTTAAAAAATAGATAAACTATTAATAACATTTGTCAATGTTTAAGATATGACAATATGGCTGATCTCTATGCTGTAATCAACACACTACAAAGCCTTGAGAAAGCGTATATCAGAGATGCTGTTTTAGCTAAAGAGTAAGTTATATGTGATTAATTTCTTTTTTGGACATAATACCACTTTCTTCACTCCTTAATTGTAACAAAATATTATTCAGAGCAATAATAATTATCTAAAAAAACTCCAACAGTAGTTTAGTATTAGATTTTAGAGTTCTACCTTATTGAATATTTTCATAGAGTAACCATATGTGTTTCTTGGTAGAGACTGTTGTGTGCCCTGTATTTCAAAATTCTGGTTTCTAAAAATGACAAATATTTAAAATACAAGCAAAAAATAAATAAATGATGAATGTGATTTGTCTGAACAGGTTAGGCGCAGTTTAAAATGAGGGATGGACACAAATATCTGACTTGCCAAGTTGGCTGTCATCTTTCTGTCATCTTTGAGGGGTTTACCTCTATTCCATCTCTATCTCTCTCCCTCTCTCTCTCTCTCCCTCCCTCCCCCCCCCCCTCCCTTTTCCGTTTTTCCTAAATGGCTGGCTTACTTGGCTTAAGAAAAGTCTGTTTGACCCGGCAGTTTATCCACAGCTTGATGAAAATAGAATCTGCAACATCCAGGCTGACAAAATCCATTTTAAATTTCAAAGATTCTATTAAATACACTTAAAAATTACCATCAGCCAAAGAAAAAAGGTGAAGGATGACATCACAGAAAAAACAACTATTAAATATTATTCAATTTGCTTAACTATGACTTTATAATTCTGTTAGACAATGCCATTATAGGCCACATTATAATTCTGTTCATTGTTTTGGTGACTGCTAGGTACACAGCTACATGCTCTAAACTGTTGGTCCAGTATAAGGCAGCATTCAAGCAGGTTCAGAGTGATTTTCCTACAATTGAAGAATTCATGAAAAAATACAGGGTATGATATATGTTAAACTTATTTCTTATTGAATTTCATATAACTGATGTATGCCCTTCTTGATTTGTGTACCTCAAAAATTGTAAATATTTATTTTTATACTAACAGCTTGATTGCCCTGCAGCACTTGAAAGAATAAAAGAAGATAGACCAATCACAATCAAAGATGACAAGGGTAACACAAGCAAGTGCATTGCTGATATTGTCTCAGTAAGCAGAACTTTGTTTTTGCCTCAGATGTATTTAGTTTTTAATGGATTTGTTTTTTACATAACATGTTATCACAGGCTCTTTTGAAAGATGTAGAAATCATATGTTTTTAATTATGAAAAAATTCTTTTAATTTTTTTCATGTTTTAAGCACACAGAAACAAGTACTGAGTTGACAGATCATGTCATGTTATAAATTCATAATATCTTTATATCAATAGATATATACGACCCTGTTTGTATATCTCAACCCCATACTTATCAAACGGTTATCCATGGTATACCTTAAGTACTAGTGTTGAAAAGAAATGTAAATAGCTTCTTTAATATTTTCATTTCCATATTTAGTACTTGTTTCCGTAAGCACTAATCAAAGATACAATTCTTTTAAGTGAGCAATAATTTCAATGGCAGGTGTCTGGAGAGTCAAAAAAGGGAAACCAACTAATTATGATTCTGATCAGTTTAACTTTAACTAACTGCTTTACCCAGTTCAGTTAATTAATTTAACATCTCTTCTGCAAATTAGTTATGGTAATGTTGTCATTTAAAAATTAGTCAATTGTTTATACTTTATAATGTACAAATATTTGCAACAATGTAATGTATTCATTTAAGAATATTTATTATTTAGCTTAATTTCAATTACAAAAATGTGGTTAAAATTAAAATATATTTCATATGATGGTAATTTTATCATATTCTTTTTCTTTAGCTATTCATTACAATAATGGACAAGCTTAGGTTAGAGATTCGAGCTATGGATGAGGTAAATTTTGATTCATTGATTTTATAAATACAGAGAAATATTACAAGTGGAATATATGCTTTTTAACTTTTTAATTTTTCTTAGACTGAAATAACCTTCAGATGCATGTATTTGTTTTGTCATCAGATCCAACCTGACTTACGAGAGTTATCAGAAACAATGACAAGGTTAAGCCTACTTCCTGCAGACTTTGAAGGGAAGCAGAAAGTTAAAAAATGGTAATTAATATTTAATTTATTTTTAAAACTTAAAACTATAGAATAGTGCTATCCAACTTTTTAAAAGACTTTCATTCTATTTGATTTTTATTGTTTTTATCCAGCGTTGGTAAAACCAGTCTTCCTCTTGCTGACCTGTAAGGTCGCATCTGATTTGATGACAAAGAGTTATAGCTCCAGTATGCTGGGTCGAGGGGGAGGGGTTTGTTGGGGTTGTGAGTGATGGAGAAATTAGAAAAGGTGATTTAAAAAACAACAATATCCCTTTGTCAACAATAAACATTGGTCCTAACTGTAGGGTTTTGGGATGGGACTCGGGAAGATGTTTGGGCAGGACCGTTAAATTCTACCTTTTAGTTATATTCCTGGGTGAAGAGCTAAGTCACTATACCCAAGGTTTTGTTTAAAAAAATCTTCATTGGTGAATAATTTACAGATAAAATTTTCATTCTAAAAAAAATAAAAATTTAAAAAAATGAAAAGATTTCTTTCGAAGATGATTTTAAGCGCACTACAAAGTAAAAAATAATTTTCTTAAAATTCATTATGCAAAGAAAGTATGTGCAGAAAATATTATCAAAAAGTAGATGAAAAAAAAAAGAACACATTCACTTGGAAGATTTTCTTTTAATTTTTAGAAAATTATTCACATTATTATTGCTTCTTACCTTATGCATACCCGGTAGATAAAAATATATCAGTTAGCATTATCAGCTCATCAAGAATATAATTAAAGTGATTAAACACTGCAGCACTACTTTAATGATATATTTTGCTTTAAATTGTACTTCGCAAAATTATTCATTTTCTGTTGTTATCAGTTGCATCTGCCCTCATTAGATTTTCTAAATGTTCACTGAATCGTTACATTGTCTGACTTGTTAGTTATTACAGAGAATCCTAATGTAGGTGTTTCTAAAAACATGGTCAAAATTTTGTCACATTTCCATACTACTAACATGGGTCTTCCAGAGTTCATTTGGCCACACACCCTTGTGTTTTTTGTTTCTTTTATAATTTATAATACTTTCATGATCTTTCCCAACACTGTTAGTAATTATACCTGATACCCCATTACACCTCCCCTGTACACAGAACTGAAAAAAAGAAGATATTATCTGATTTCATGTCATCCCACGTTCCTGATGGGCTTAACATAAATTACTGTTTCCGGTCAAGCCATCCCACTCCTTAGCTTTTGGTACCTATCCCTTTTTCCATGTTACAACTTCTGTGCTGTCATGTGATTTATCATCAATACTGAAGCAATGACGGTTGTTTAAAAATATTTTCACCCTAAATTTTTATTATATTTTTACATTACTTCATTCAAATTTTATTACATTTTGTTTTGTATGATGAGTTTTATTGAGATCACAAAGAAATAATTCATTAAATATTATCCCTTCATTAATGACTAAGACTATGAATTCTTGATGAAAAATTCCATCCACTATTTCAACAATTTTCACTTCTAATGAATTTTTAAATTTCAAGGTTGGATACTTTAGGAAATATGCAAGCATCAGAAGAACTTGATGATGGTCAAGTACGACAGATGCTTTTTGACCTTGAATCAGCGTACAATGAATTCAATAGAATTCTCCATGATCACTGAGTTGTTAAAAAGTGTAACAGTTTTTAATTTTTTGGAATGTATAATATAGTGTTAAATCTTGCATTTGTAAGTCATAAATTTTTATTTAAGCATTAGAATGAAATATTTTAAAATAAACAAACATTTGATATGGCTATTCAATAAACATTAGTGACATTGTGTTATTGAATGTTGAGATTTAAAGTAGTTGTGATTTTTGTCATTTGCTGGCTGACTTCTTTATTAGAGTTCAGCACCTTTATTATGCACCTTGGTTATTTGAGAATTTAATTTATTATCCCATGAAAGAAGACTAATTTACTCAGTTACTGTTCTAACAAGAATGATGGTTGATTAACTAGTCTGTATAAGGTTTGACTGCAATTGCAATTTGATAAGCAAAGTATTGTTGCTAGAATCACCTTTAAAGCGGAAGACAAAAATATCTCCAAGTTAAACTTATAATATGTGAAATTAGTATAACATTTCCACTCTATTTTAAAATGTAAATACATTTCTTAAATCAGACACTAATTAATGTGTGTCGTCGTCCGCCCCCCCCCCCTCCTCCTCCTCCCTTCATATTACCCTCCTGTATAACTGAAACAAATGAACAACTAATTTTATTCATTTGAAAAAAGTTAACTTTATCAAATCTGTTTTTAACAATACAACTTCAACACAGCATGTTGAAAAGTGTATCTTGGAAATCATTGCGAGCTTGAATTTATGTAATATTGTATCAATTAAACTTATTATTTTAATGATGTGTCTTAAGTTTAATGAGTTTATTCACAATATTATTTATTTTTAGTAAAAATAAGTTTAGCAAGTTTTGTATTGTGATAGTAATTTTCTTTAAAAATAAACTTTGTTATTTACTTATTTACCAAGATTTAAGTAATTCTCCATTTCTTTTTGTACATTCCCCAATTGTGTTGATGATTAAATCATAACAAAACTATTATTACATTGCTGGAAAAAATATACATGAATGTCTATTTCCTCTGTTCTGGCTTTGTTTTTGGCTAGTTTTTCAAATGAAACATCAATCCAAACCATTAAAAGCAAAATTGTAAAAAGTGTTGAAATTCATGTTTCTCTCTGATTTTTACTTATGAAAGAGACAAAATATTCTCAAGTTATTCATAACACTTCTTGTTATGCTTTTTGTTAATAGCTAATATTCTTTTATCAGACAGCCCCCCCACCCCATAGTAATGTGGACCTTTGCACATATTCATTTCATGGTCCATTAGGCTTGTAGTTGCAAGCTGTCATTGCCCTGATAGCTATAATAAAATGACAATTTAATCTCAAAGAATTGGTGACATTGATTCAATTTCATCTACAATATTACATTTTCATGGATTACATTTTCATGGCCAAATAAGAAATCTACAAGAATTATTAAATAGCATGATAATATTGACAATCAGCAATTAAATTGCAGATATTTTGAAGATGATCAATCTACCATTCTCCCTTTTTTAACCTATCAATTAGCCGCTTTATTATCAGGCTTAGTAAATAATTGGGCACCTATAGTTGGCATCAGGACTGAAAAAGACCCCTAAAAAAAATATAAACAAAATACTTTTTTAAAATGTGTTGTTTAATGAACTTTATTATTGACTAGAGTAAGTTACAAAACCTGTAAACTATGTTTGTAAACAGAAGAAAATATTATTTGATCTATTTGAATTGTCAAAAAAATTGAACTTTTACATTTGTAAATGTAACAAATTTCTCAACCTAAAGAATAATTTGAAAAACTATTCAAAAAAAAAAAAAAAGAAGCTTTTGTGAGCTACAACCTTCACGACTAAGAAACATATATTTTTAAGGCTCAAATTAAATTTTGATGGAAGTGCTCTTAAAATGTGTCTTAATATTTTATTTTAATTATTTCATAACAAAAATTGCTCTCATAGTTGCTACCCACAATTGTAATAAATTTCAATATTATAATTATAAAAAAATATTGGCAGGGAGTATTTTATAAAAGAATTCATTATCCTACATAAAATATCCTTTGGGATACTTTAAATCATAATATATATAGTAGTGTAATTTTTAAATAACACAAAATAGCTTAATTTAAAAAAAAAAACTAATTTTAATCTGAACTTAAAAGTGACAGCTTGGAAGACTGGAACTTGGACCTTATGTTTTTAAAATTATAAATGGGGTTACAGTTAAACATCATATACTAGTTCCTGAGAGGGAAGCAGGCGGTCTTTTGAAAAAGGTAATGATTGCTTTATTATAGACTAAACCAATAACAAATTAATTTAAAAGATTATGTCTTCAATACAAGCAGTAACTGGATTTCATGCAACAATTAAAGTAAGAGCATAATACAATTTTAGCTGTTTAACATAATACAATTTTAGCTGTTTAATAAAATAAAGCAATTTGTAATACAAACTTAACTCTTAAACAACGATTGAAAAGGCTTTTCTGTAAAACAATCAGAAAAGTTGCATGTAATCTTAAGTTCAAGTGCACACATAATTAAAGAGCATTAGTTCATACAACATCAAGCTGCCTGTAGATTATATACCAGTACGCAAGTTTGAAAAAATCTTTGTTCTAAGGCCATGTTCATTTTAAACACTATTAGTAGAGGTTTTATTTGGGAAAATTAAGTCTATCTGGTAAAAAAAAAATTATATATTACTCAAAACATTCGAAAATATATATAAAAGTGAAAATCTGTTTGTTTGGTGATTTGTCTGTTTGTTCCACAAAGGCTTTTACATGGATTGATGGATCTTGACCAAATATGGCACATATATCCATCATTATCCAGAATCAAATACTGGAGGGTTATGAACTTTTTATAACATTCCGTTTGGGGCGCCCCGAATTCGTTTTTTTTTTCTTATATGAGCTATATAAGATCAAGCTAACAACAAATACTTCCAGATGAATAGATGGATTTTGATCAAACTTAGTACACATACACTTAATTATCCATCTTCATAATATCCATTCCTCTGGGGCCGGAGGCCTACTTCATTGTTCCTTTATACAAGCTATATAAATACCAATAAACTTAGACAACACTAGAGTTTCTATATGAATTGATGGATCTAGGCCTAGATTTGTAGCAATACTCTATATCAGGCCTGCCCAACTCAAAATGTAAGGCGGGCCGTAATACTTAATGAAAAAGTGTGGGCTAAAAGAAAATAGGACAAGACTTGTGCGGGGCAAAAGAAAATAGGACAGGGGGGAAAGCTATTAAGAAAATAATAAGAATCAAGAATATTTCGTTACTTCGCGGGCCGCAAAGTGGGTGCTGGCAGGTCGTAAATGTGCAGACCTGCACTATATAGTCAATACTGAAATATAGGTGGATTTAAAACTAAGAATATCCAATCTAGAATTTTCCAGAAAGTTCGATAATTTTAAAAAGCCATATCTATGATATTTTTAAACTGATTTTAATGGGACAACTTTTAAATGTTAAATTTATTATTTATCTGACTTATATTTATAGGGCCCCCTATCTCAGGCAAACCAAATCGTTACAGTTATGGAATGGGCCCCCGTTGGGGCCCATCTTTCAACATTAAATTACTATAGTTACAGAGGTGCATTTAGTTGTACAAATTTTCGTATTAAAAAGAAATTTTTTACACGTTTGAGTAGGATATTAAATTTAATCTAGAATGTTCCAGAAACTTCTATATTGTTCTACGGGGATATATAATGGTATCTCAGAGCTTATTAAAATGTCAGTTTAGTTCTATAATTTATATACTTTCCTGGGGATTTTCTCTAAAGGTGCCCTTCTTATCGGGAACAAAATCTCAATGAGGAACAGGATCCTAAAGGGGAACGAGTAAACTGGAACCCACCGGTAACGTGATCCTACCGAGTAACGGGATCAAATAGGGATCCCATCGCCAAAAGTAATCCCATCGGAGAAGAGGATCGCACTGGGAAACGGAATACGACCTGAAAACGGGATCCTATTGAGGTCAGGACCCAAACAAGAAATGGGGTCCACCGAGATCGGGACCCCACCAGGAAACGGGATCCCTCCGGAAAAAAAGGAACCAACCACCAGGATCAGGATTCTACCGGGATCTGGATCACACCAGGAAATGGGATCCTGACAGAATCGTGAACCCACAAGGATCCGGATACAATAGGGATCGTAATCCTACCAGGATCGTGATCCAAATGGGATTAGGATCTCAACGGAATCTCGAATACTCACTGGATTTATAACCCAAAAGGGCCGGAATACCGACTGGATTGGGAACAAACAGGTATAGGGATCGTATCGGGATCCGAACGGGGTCAGGATCTCTCTGGATAACGGGATACCATCGGGAAACAGCATGCGATTGGAATCCCTCTGGGATCGGGAACGAAATGTTTACAAAAGTTATTTTAAATGTGTTTTTAATTGTAGACAAATTAATTCTTTAATTTTTTTTTTTACTATAAGGGTGTTTTTCGTTTTTTTACTTGGTGCATAATTTTCATGTTAATTAAAAGGCTGTAGAAGTTGTTTTTCCGAATGCAATCCCATGCAACGCGGGGTATATTGTCTAGTTATATATATAGGTTATATGTAGGAATTATAGCCAGGCACTGGTTTCAGTTTGGAATGCAAGCAGCAAATTAAAAATAAATTCTATAACAAATGTAGAAAAATAGTTATTAACAGGATCTTCAAAAAAGAGGGCATCAAAGGGTAGTTATAAATTTCATGAAATCTATTTCATTATAAATTGATGTCAAGGGCTTTTACAATAGTTTGTTAGGGAAAACTAATTAAAATACTCAATAAATAAGAAATGTTACTGTATTTCTATATCTGTTAAATAGCACTTTCATTCAAATTTCAAGGCATTCCCCAAAAAGAAAATTATAGAAAAGATGAAAGAATTTAACACTAATTTTTTTCCCCCATAAGTACTTAGTATTAAAAGATAATAAATAAAAAGTTCTTAAAACCTTTAGAAAACTTGTACAATTTGAAGATGAGTGATATTTAGCCCATACAAATAAAAGCAAAATATGAAGAAACAAGGAGTGCTTGGAAGACATTATTTAAGTACCTGAAAAATCATTAACGTTAACAAGTCTTTCATTTCTGTGAAAATAATACCTTTGAAAATAATAACATGTTATGTGTGAAAAAAATATAAAATTAGTACTTAGTTTAAATGACAATTTCACAAATTTAGTGTGAATAGTTTTCACATCTGAAAATTAAAAAAAAAAATAAGATAAGACCTGCTTAAATGAATATTAGTGTTGTCCTTAGGAGTTTCTCTGGAAATAGGAACAGTAACATCCCAGATAAATAGGTATCTTAATTTTATTTGCATTAAAAGGAAACATTGAGAAATAAATAATCCTCTAAAGTTAATCAGCAATAATCACCAACTTTGTACAATGATGAACAGATATCTTTAAATATTATGGCACAAATGCCAATCAAGGCACATAAGGTTGACAGATGAGTAGAAAATTACTTTGTCTTCAAAGAAACTAAAAATTTAAAAATAAAATTGGAACCCAAATATAAAAATCCTAAAATTGCATAAGTATCAAATTCTGCAAATAAATGTACTGGTAGTCAGAAATTAAACATGTTACATTTTATAAAATGTCCAGAAAGATTACTCAGGTAACTATAATCTTAATCCTTTCAGTCTGCTTAGTGATTTGATCTTCAAGGACGGCTTGTCATTTGATTTTGGAGGGAATATGGCAGATTCAGACTCTGGATTAGGAAATCGTCTAGTATAAATTGTAGGGTATGTTCTCTGAAACTATAGTATAAATTGTAGGTTATGTTCACTGAAACTAACATAAGAGAAAAATCTGAATATATAAAAAAACTACAGGATAACATGGCATCCAAGAAATAAGCATTATTAAGATATGATTAAGGAAGACATAATACAAACCTACTGACCTACTGAAATAAATACTAGATCAAGGTATTTGGAAGCTTGAATTCAAAGACAGGACAATAAGAAAAGAACATTTCAGCAAAGAGCCTTCCTCAGCAGTTTTCTGGTAGTATTTTAGACAGAACACTAGCTATGGAAAATCACATTAACATGCTTTTCAAGGCGATTTTTCTAGAGCTGCGCAAATGAATCATATCAGACCTTTCTTAACGTTTGACACTCCTGGATAAAATGCAAAAAGCACAGAATAATGTGGCTCGCAGTGTTCTTCGTAAACACAAATTTGACCATCCTAAAACACTTCTGAGAGAGTTGCATTGGCTGCCGATCCATGCTCCCATAGAGTACAAAATTGCAACTTTGTGCTACCGCTGCTTGCATGATATGACGCCTTATGTACCCACTAGACAACTCTGCTCATCGGATAGTGGCAAACTCTCGATACCGCAGGTTTGCCTTGAGACTTACTGAAGGCGCACTTTTGCATTTGCTGGCCCAACAATTTGGAACACCCTTCCTTTAGCTCTCAGAAACAGCCAGAAACTAGAGTCTTTCAAAATCGAATTGAAAACACATCTATTATGCAAACACCTGCTGGCGTGATGTTGTCTACCATCTTTTCCAGCAGGCTATTATCTCCTAGATGTATATTGGCCTGTGTTGTTTATAGTTGAAAGGGATGAAAGACTTTGAATGGGTATGCTCGTTTGTAGTTTTGCGTTTAGTGTTTTAATGTGGTAAAATATAGATTGTTTCATTTCTCTTTTAATATGATTGACTTTGTACAGCGCTTCAAGCCTTAGGGGATGAAGTTTGATTTATTAAAAATAAACTTTATGATTATTATTTTCATTTGTCCTGTTTTTTTTTTATTCAAGCTTCCAGATACCTTGTCCTACTTTTTCCTTTATGCAGCTTAAATGCAGTCCTTCATTTATGATTCTGAAATAAATACCCATTACACTATTTTTACTCTGAATCATATTTTGCTATAAACTTGTTTAACATTAAATTATTAATTTACTTTTAGTTCCCACCTGTTTTAAATGCTTTTTCTTCTCCTTTAGATTTAGGTTTCCATCAGCAATGATGCCCTCTAGAAGTTGCTCTAAGGCAGAGTGTGATGTTGATGTTCTTTGGTTCTCAAAGTCATCGACTGTCGTCTGCTGACAAAACCTCACAGTACGTTCTGGCCTTGGTGAATATACCACCTGTTGTCAAAATAAATTAACCCATCTCTAAACACTGAGTACAGAAATTTAATTAAAATGTATTGTATATACTATTGTCAAGCATTGTATTCAGTAGCATAACATGCAGCTTCTGTGAGACTTATGTGGACTTGTCTCGGTTCATGAGATCTTTTGCCAAGGGGCAGACGCCATGAGAACACTGCTGTCACTGAGATCCCAGCCAGAGAATGAAAATGACTTTAAATATTTATTTAAAATAAGAAGTTTATTCTTCTTTTAACTCATGAAACAATTTATTATGATTGTTTCCTGAGTGATCACAATTTATTTCATATTGAAATTTCTTTTGTTTTATAAAAAAAAAACTTTTTTTTCATTACTTAATTTTTTTATTTTTAAAAGTCTGTTTAAAAATCTCTGACAAGAAAGAAAAAAATGTAATTGGTGGTAGTTTACTTTCTTCGTGTTTCCTACAAATGCTATAAAACTCAGTGTCTGATACACATAATATGTACATAAGGAACTTTAACCGTATTGTTGTATAGTAGTTACCTGTGGTCTCTGCATAATCTTTAATCTTTCACTGACTTGAGTTTTAATGTCTGCAGGTGGATTGAAAATATCATCGAAAAAGTCTAACATGAAAGAGACAAGTTGAAGAACTACTAACTCATCCAAATCGCATTCTTCCTGAGATCTGAGGATAGCTGGGTAAAATGTACCTAGTACCTGCAAATAAAGTACGGTACATCAATTCTTAACACTACTATGTGATATGTTTCTTAAGAGAAGATTTGACTGATGATTTCATCTATTTGTAATAAGAAAATAAGTTCCCTCGATTTCAGAAATCATTTCCTTTATAATGACACATTTAAATTTCCAGATATGGCTGTTTTTCATAAAACATACCAAACTTCGTGTTGTCTGTGTTACATCCAGGCAGAGATTAGGGTTAGAAGTCATTTTCACCATCATTTTAAATAAAAGATGCAGTTTTCTTCTGCTTGATGGGGGCAACAGAAGGCTGACCATCTGAAGTGAGGTTTTTGCCCGATCTTCAGACAGTCGGGTCTGTGGGACTGAACAAAATATAATCTCAATGACAATGTCAACATTTTTATCTTTTGACATACTGTAAATAAGCACATGAAGGTCAACATATTTTAACCAAAAATTCTATAAAAATCAGGGGTGTGACCTATCCACTCAACATCACAGGGATCTGACTCAGGCCTAATAGTAGACCAAGTGTGTACCATGGGTTCAAGCATAAGCGAATGCTAGGGAGAAAGCTTATTTTCCAAGACATTTCGATTTTACAGTTTTCAAGTTTTGATGGAAACTTTCTTTATGATGTCTGTTTAATAAACATGTATTTTATTTACAATAAAAAGGACATTTTAACTCCCCAAAGTAAGAGTGTGACCTGTATGCAAGTATACAATGTAGATACATGTTGAATATACATAAGTTGTAATTAATTCTAAAAATACCATGTTTATTGACATGATTTCATAATGCAATTACATACAGAGAATTCACTATGAGATACTCACAGTTTATAAAATTTGTTCTTGAAAAATCTCCTGTTTTTTGTCTGGTGCTACAGAATGGTGTTATGCGAGACAAATTGAGGTTGGGTGTTGAGATTGGGTCATTGTCTTGGCCCATTTCATGCTGTGCTGACAATAAGTCAGGAATACTTTCAGTGGCTGCCATCGTTGGGTTTGAGTATCTTGTCTGAGTTCTGGGCCTGGGAGGTTTGAAGCCTGGTCCAAAATTACTAAACAACTGGCTAGTTTTATAGGGTGTACCCGCCTCTGTGTTTTTCTGAGGGGTGAGGATCTTAGCACATCTTTCAACAGGTTCTGAGTCATTCATTTCATGTCTGTTTTTTTCTGTTGATAACAAGTCCCCATTCTGGGTGATATAACTTGGTGGTCTGTATCCTGGTCCGTAAGCCTCCACTAAATTTGATGATGGTAGCGTTACTGTTTTATGTTGTAGTGTAACAAAGTCCCCTCTGTTCAGTGATCTTGAATGCAACACATCCTCACTTTCAACTCCCTGGGTCACAGAGTACTCAAAAGCTGCTTCATCTGTTCTGCTGTGGCTTTTTCTTTGGTTGTCACTGTTTCCAACAAGACTTGAGTTCATTCCCTTACTTCTAGCAACACTAATATTATGCAAGTGACTATTTTCCAATACTTCTTGGTCAGTATTACAACCTGTGATATCAATGCAAGATTTACTCTTGGTAAAACTTTTATGAGGACTGTGAGAACCTACTTCCTGTTCATTCAAAAAACAGCATCCAGCTGGGTTCTCTGTTTCACAGAAAGATTGTCTCACTTCACCACAAGCCCTCTCAGTATTAGTCTTTGAATATGATTCATCATCATCTTCATGACCAAAATCTGTAGTCATACCATTCTGGTAAAACACCCTGGTAACAGTACGATTGTCAGGTCCAAAGGCAGTTTCATATCTGGAAACTTTCAAGTTAGGAGTGGAACCAAATTTTCTTAAAATTCCTGTTTTATTTAAGTTGGATCCATTAAAAACCTCAGCAGCTGAGCGAGTTGTTCTGGATAAAAGTTTATGGCTCTCATGTGAATGTAACTTTGAAAAAACGTCCTTGTTAGAAGAGAAAGCTTGACTGTGTTTGTTACTTTGACTCAGCATGTCCATCCCATCTGTACTTGGAAAAACAGTTCTATTGTTATAGCTTCCATGTGTTCTGTCCATGTGACTCACAAATCTAAGATCTTCTTGGGTTCCAAACCATTGCCTTGAAACGCTTGAAGGTTTAAGTTCCAAATTGGAGGTATAGTGAGGTTCAGTGTTGTCAAGCAAACAATATTTCTTGGTAAGATTCAATATTATATTTTCCAGAGAAGCAGATGTCCAAAGACTTGTAGCTCCACTAGATTCTTCCTCAGTCCCATGATGAGGCGAAGAGTGGCGAGGTTGATTGTTACCAGCCATTACTGAATGTGAAAAAAATAATCTTTGTTAAATTTCAATTGCAATTATTTGCGTGAAATAAAGGGAAAGATAAGTTTATAGCCATAGCAAGTATTAATAGATTTAAAATTATTACCAAAAACATTTGTGATGACATCATATAAATTGAAGGGAATTAGAGGTTCTTCCAGACCAAGGAAATAATCCTTGACCACACCAAACACATCTTTCTCAAAGCCTGGATAGCTTGGTAGACCTGGTTCTGGTGGTTCTGGCCCTGTTAAAAATAATAAAACATCTGATGTTTTGCGTTTCTTGCACAGATTACATGCTTTACAGAAGATAAATAAATATTTTTCTAGGGCCTACTAAAAAGCTCAGCTTCTACAAACTTAGACTTACAGCGAGCCAAACACCTCATGGCTGACATCACCCACTGTGGTAGCTGATCTTTACTATCAATGTTTGTCACAATACCACTCTTGTTGAGGTAGATACAATTATGCATGACATTGTAGCCATCAATATCTTCTAAGCTTATAATATCTCCAAGTCTGCTGACACCAAGAGTTTTCTTCAGTCTAAAAAAAATAGTAGAATTCTGCAAATAACAGCAACTAAATAAAGTGACTGCTTGATAAAAGAGTATTTGAAATTTAAAAAAAATATATTTGAATAACACCATATTAGAAACACAATAAAAATTTGCAATTAACTTAAAAACATTTGATGAAATACTTAATAAGAATCTAGTTTTCACGGTTCCTTAATATGCTCTAGTAACAAGTTAAGAAATTAGTGTAATTAATATAATATTTGATTTTGCTATGTTTATTTAGCATTACTTTAAAATAATATGCCGATTTTTCTTTTCTAAATCTTAAACTTAATAAAAATAAAAGTTTAGAATTATATGGACAGAAAGAACTTTCTTCTCTTCTTCGAGACTCCAAAAGAATTAGTGAAAGAGATTACCGCTTGATAAAAACTGTCTTCCATGTTTCTTTAATCTCTCTAGTTGTCAGAACCCTACTAATTAGACGACAAGCGGGATATGTCTCTGATTGTTCTTCTTCTCGATTCTTGGGCACCTTTTCTTTCTTCAAAATGGATAATTTCCTGGTAAGTTTAGACTGTTTATTTTGTTCAGGGGCATTACTGACTAAAGAAGTTTTCAAAGGCTCTTGTTTATCATGTTTCTGATGAAATGATAACTTGTCTTTTGGTGTAAATCTGTTGACATCAGCATCATTCCTTGGAGCAAGTGGGAGACGAAAGATTTTCATCTTGGATGGTGAAGCAGGGAGAAATCTGATAAATGAAAATTAGCAACAGCATTAGTAGCTATTCAGCCAACTGAAAAAAATTAATTTATAATTTTTATTAAAGTCTATCTCTTCACAATGTGGGCTAATAAAATATTCTTTCTTATTCATTGGGTTAAAGTAAAAACTGATCTTTAGATTCATAGTAAAATGTTTATAAAAAATAAATCAGGATAAAATTACTTATAAAGTCTGTTTTCTTGAACATCTTGCTTGTGTCGCATATTTTTAGTGACTTTTACTTCATCAAAAATGCCAGCTTTATACAATTTGTTGAGCAAAGATAGGGCCTTTTCTCTGGATTTATGAAAAAGTGTTCAAAATTATTTATAAGTTGTAAAAAACCTAAAAAGTTATGAATCATACTAAAATAATTAAGCAAAACTGACAGAACCAAAATGAGTAGCATAATATTCATAAAATATCTTTATGTATAATTCACCAGAAACTAGGGCACAACAAGACCAAGATGACCATGCAGGCTATAAATAGATACGCCAGAGCAAGCAAGACGCAGGCAAACCCTACCCTCCCTTGCCTGCCCATCGTTGGTCTCGAGATAAGCGCACTGTGGTGGAGCTACCGTCCCCCCTCCTGCACCACCCTCGCTTGCCAGCCGGCTCGCGGAGTATGCTAAGCCGTGGGTTGGCCGGAAATAAAAAGTGTGACGTATTATGAAAAGGGGTGGGGGGAAGGGGTGTAGCAAAATTGGCATTCTTAAATGTGCGTAACTTGAGTTCACGTTTTTGTCAAGTAACTTTAGTAGATGGGAAGTTCACGCATTGCTGTCGCCAATGTTTGGCAGGCTACATCTAGTATTAGATATTATGAAAGTAGGAAAGAGATAATGGGTAGCATAGCTACCAAACTGTTAATAATAAGGATATGAAACATACAGAAAAAGCTGGAAATTTGACTTTTCAAAACAATGCCTTCTTCAGCAAAAAATTACTGTCAGAATCACTCTCATGAGATGCAACTATTTGTTAGTCATATTACTGATTTAAGTGGTTGAAAAGCGGATAAAAGGACTATATTAGAAGGAAAATAAATCAAATCCAATGCTTTATCTTAACAGTCCATCTGGTAAACTATTATTTGACTTGACTGAGTGGAGTTAACATAGAAACAAAACAAAAAAACCTGCCTTGAGACATCCTCATTGAAATTTTTATTGCCCTTTAAGTAGTGCAAAAGCCAATCAACAGCAGATGATCCAGTGAAACAATTGTCAAAAGTCTTCATATATCGTCTATGACGACCACATGGCAAGTACTGACGAAATGCAGAAATCACATCATTCCACTGGAAAAAAAATTACAGGAAATTAGAATTCTACAAATTGTTTAAATTTAAATAATAGTAATAGCATACACAGTAATACAGTAATAAAGTCCTTTACTTTTTTTGTGTGTGGATGTGTGTGTGTGTGTGGGGGGGGGGGGTAAATGACAAAAAGAGGATGCTTCATATGAAAATTTGAAAGACTTGAACTAAATTTGGTTAATTCTTTATGAACTATTATAAATATGAATTCTGAATAACTGAATATTATATGAAACCACATCAAAACGATTCCTCCATTTACATTGAAGCTAAAATAAGTGATTACCAAAAATTAATAAAGTAGTGGTGAAATATTATGGGCCTAAACTACCCCCATCCGGCCTACAACAAGTGTCAAAATGAAAAGTAAATTAATAAATTAAAGTATGAAATATAATAAAACTTTTTTTAAAAAAAAGCAAAATTTCACATTTATGACTTAAGTTAATAATAATACTTAGCCTACCACACGCGTCGCTTTGTAAGGTCCAATATATGTAGGATCGACTGGATTGTGACAACTATCCATGATTCAATTGATATTCAGACTTGAAAAGAACGAATTTAAATCTCTGAAGTTCAAAAACCAATGTTTTTTTTTTTACTCAGTTATTCTTTTCATCATAATTATTACACTCATTTCAGTCATTTGATGAAAACAGACGTCTTAAAAAACAAACTCTATTCAGTGATTGGCTAGATAAAAATAGTATTGGGGATTCCTAGATCACTCATTGGTCACATCATGAAACACAATTAAAGTAAACTTCCGCAAATTCCTAAATTCTAAATCAAAAGTCGGCTTGGCTTTTAAAACAAAATAAAAATCTGGAGATTAAACTCTGAAATTGTCCACATGATCGTCATGAATTATTTGCATTAGTTTTAATTGAGATCTAATAAATAAAGCCCTTTTCTTTTATATTTTTTTGTTTTTTACTTTAGGAATATACTATTTGTTTCTTTATTTTTCTTGGGAACAAAATAAAAAAAAAAATAAAAATACAACTTCGGGTTGATAAACATGGCGATCAAAATGGAAGGGCCACTGAGCAAGTGGACTAACGTTATGAAAGGGTGGCAATATCGTTGGTTTGTTTTGGATGATTCGTCAGGTCTTCTTTCATATTATACTGTAAGTTAACTATCACTAAATTAAGCATGGATTGTGACACGTAAAGTAAATTAAGCTGACAAATTTTAACGTTATCGACATCGTAATTGCGGTAGATAGTTTAGTAAAAAAAAAACAAAAAAATGGGGGTGGGGCAGGAGGCTTTTTAATTTTTAGCTTTATAATAGACAAAGTTTCTACTGCCTTTAGCGGTACCATTATTTCTCGATATTATTGAACAGGTCTAAAGGTAGAGTTATCTCGACACTCAGTTGGTGACATTCAGTTGGTTGAAGGCTCATATTAGTCATATTGGCATTATTACTAAATTGAAATTGAAGTTGAAGGGTTCCATTCTCAGTCTTAGTCACTAACCTAAGTAACTTACTCAATACTTTATCTAAGTAAAAAAATGTACATGTTATGATAGTACTATAATATAACATTAACATGTTATAATAAATGTTATTATTTAAATACCTGTAAAAGTAAAATGTAAATATTTACATATTCTTATTTTCCAGTCTAAAGATAAAATGGTTAAAGGCTCAAGACGAGGATGTGTGCGTTTAAAGGTAACTTCAAATTTTTCCACTTTTGAAATAAATTAGATTTTTTTAAAAATTAAAAAAAATATATATATTTTTAAAAAAAATCATTTCCCCCCATTTTTTGTTATCACTGTTTAACTGTTTCTGAACATGAAGGTTGCAGGTTTAATTGAGTTTGAGTTAATCCCACCTACAGCAATTAACTGGTTTTAGTGAATTTGTAGCTGTGAACTATTGGGGTGTGTTAAATAACTGTTCTTTGAAAAAAAAACTGCAGCCACCAAACAAAGAAGGAAGAAGTAATAAATTGTGCGTTAACTGAAACAAATGGCTGTTTATGCTCTCCAAACTCATTGGGTTAAATGCACACTATACAACAAAAATACCTAAATAATAATAATTCCATAAATATTTTATGCACCCACTTCCGGAGTTGTATGTCTTATGTAAGTGTTCATTAATCTGATTGCAGTGTTATCTGTCTTCCCCAGGGTGCTATTATTGGTATTGATGATGAGGATGATAGTACCTTCACCATCACTGTTGACCACAAAACATTTCATTTTCAAGGTTACTGTTTTGAAAACTTTTGTTTGACTTTTAATTAGGGGTGTGCCGGAGTCCGGTCCGGAATCCGGTTCCGCCGGATTTTGCACTATCCGGTGAAATCCGGTTCCACCGGATTTACATGTATCCGGAACAACCGGATTCCGGAATCCGGAATATACTGGATTTCGGAATTTGCCAGATTTTGTGACTCACCGGATCATAATCTGAAATAAAAGTAATTCTCTTTCCCGAATTCCACACGATCACGATACATTAATCGATTGTTTCGAGCGTTGAGCTTGTTTAATGTTTAATATTCCGTACATACCAGAGGCTAGAGTCAGCACCGCTAATAGTGGCCAATAGTGTAGGGACTTTGATAAGAAAATTTAAACTTTTTGTAAAAATAAACCAATGGCATAGTTGAAAAGATGTAATTTTTTAAAGAATTATAACACCAAAATCATATTTTTAGCTGTTGTAGTTTTAAAGTTATGAATTTTTAAAGTACGACTTGGTTTGTCATTTTTTAACATGGACTGCATCTCCACATTCTGTGATCTCATTCCACCAATCCCGTCATGCGCAATGACTATATAGTTTATATAAGGCAACGCATTCCCTGCCTTATCACTAAAATACTGTTTAGACTTAGTTTAAACTTTCAACTTTGGCACATGAATAATTAATTAAAGCTTTCCCTGACCAATGGTTTAATAGTTTTTGCACACGGCAAACTCTTATGAATGAAACTCTGAGGTAGTACTACGATACAGTTATGCAAGTGGCTGTGAATGGTTGCCAATGACAACGTGTTGCACACGGTAAATTCTGATCATTTATAATATGGATTCTACCGGGTTGTTAAAGCTCAAATTAAAACATTCCAGTTTAAATGTCTTTAAATGCATTCTGAAACACAAGTTATCAATTATTTTGATGTAAATAGTGATAATAAATTAATATTTCCTAAGTATCGTCAACTTCCGCCATTAAAAAGGGGGGCGTGGCCAACCCCATGGCGAAATTAGGTTGAGCGAGCTGCATAACCTGCTGCGAACGCGTAGAAACATGGCGTCTCTCGTAAGACACTTATCCAAATGGAACGGAACTCAAATATATATCGAAAGTACTAATTTAATAATAAATAGACACACACATCGGAAAATTAAAAACTCGGATTTTTTGGCGCCGATTGCGAATTCCCATACACAAAAAGTAGTAGTCCACCTTGACTTACCGAAGTATCTACCAATAGTACCAAAATCCGGAATCCGGGAGAAACCGGAATCCGGATTATTCCGGAATCCGGATCCGGATCCGGCGGATTTCGCATAAGAAAATCCGGATCCGGTTGGAAAAAACGGATCCGGCACACCCCTACTTTTAATCCAGTTTTCTTTTTATCAAAATATGCCATTCCTGTGAATAAAGTTATGTACTTTGTTGCCAAGCATTTGATTTGTTGCTTAAATTTACTCCTAAACCATATGATGTTACAAGAAAAGAATCCTAAATGCTTTCTAATAGTGACTTATCTGCTTATTAAGACTTTTAGTGTGGAAATTTTATCAATATTATTCTATTAAATTCCACAGCGAGAGATGAAGAGGAACGTGAACGCTGGATTGAAGCCTTAGAGAGTGCTATATGTCATATAAGTGGTGAGGTAAGTGCTGATATGATTTCCTTTTCCAGTTTTCTGTTCACAAATATAATAAATAAAAGAGGTGAGCACCTAATTGCAGAGTTCCCCAATACCGAGGGTGGTTTGAAAAGTCAAACCTGGAAGCCTGCATTGATTGTTTAATTTATGGCGACGCTCACTTGATGAGGCTTGCCTATGATGTACTAGCCAAGGTTATAAAGAGTCTGGGTTCAACATTACAAGAGAATTATTCATAATTAATAGTCAGTCAGTCATGAGGTATAAATTCTGCTATTTCTTCTTCAGCAAAATTGTCCTCCTTTTAGAGTTTAAGTTTTATTTAAAAAATGTTTTAATAAAAAAAATAGTTTACTGAAAAGTAATACCTAGAAGCTCTCCCCCTCTTTTGTGTTTGAAAAAATTAAATGGAGTAGACCTTTCATCAAACATATGGGTTTAAGTATGAAAGGTTGAAACATTTGATAGTTAAAAAATATTGCCTCTTGTACCACAATATTTAGACAAAAAGAAAAAGATTTAAAGAAAACTAGAATTTTATCAATCTATTTTCTTTATTTTTAGAAAACAGATAGCAGTGAACGCGCAAGCACTTTGGAGGATTTTGAGAAAAAACTGATGGAAACGGATGCATACTTGCAGCTACTTATTGAACAAAATGAGGTAAATGTTTTCAAATAGAATTAAATGTATCTTATTTCCAATTGTTGAGGCTGTAGTTACCACATAATTGTTATGGTTTTAAAGAACTATAATTTCTTATATAATAAAAAAAAAACTGTAGTGAATTGCTCAACATTTTTCTTATACTTGGTCTCCTTAAAATATCTTATATATATTCTTATATTACTGCAAATACTAACACAAGAACATGAGATCAAGTGTAAAATAGTATTATCAAATGATAATTTATTGCTGACACCCTAAAAATGTGTTCAATGATACTTATCCTTTAAAGAATTTAATATAAGAAAAACAATACTTGATAATAGTTTTAAATACTTTGCAGTTTTTGAAGCTAGTACATTGTGGAACCTGTGATTATTTTCAGATTTGTTCTATGATAAAAAAAAACAAAGATATGTATGATAAATTATACAGAACTATTTACTCTATAAATAGTCTTCACAAAGCTAACTAAAAGGTCATTTAAAATAATTTAAAATAATTATTAATAGAAGCCTCTTCTCATTTTCATGTTATTTTCTTAATTTAAGGCTCTAGAAAAGAAAATTGAAGAGTGCCCAACTGAATCTGACAAGGAAAGGTACAATGTGATTAAAGTGACAGCTGATGTAAGACTCTTTGTTTTATAACTTTCATAATATTAGGTTTATAAATTAAAATATTTAAGCCTTTACAAATGATTTTTATAGATTGACATGCTTGGATAATGAGAAGGATAGCAGAAAGTTGAGGAAATAGAATACAATGGACCCTTTTTAGAATACAAAGGACCCTTTTTTAAGTAATAACAAGACCTGTATTTTGTAGGTGACATCACCCTATTATCTTAAAGCCATAATCTGCAAAACCTTGAATCAATTTCCAGACAAAAATTGTACTTGCAATAAATGAAAACAAAAAACTGAAGTTATGAGAATAAATGAAAATAGCACAGGAGTTGTAGCAATAAGAGGGAAAGCACTGGGAGGAGTAGATAATTGTATCTATCAAGGAAGTATAGTTGGTTTGGATTGGGGATGAGAGGCAAATATCAAGGCAAGAATATAGATGTCAAGAGGAGCTTTTACTTTACTTAAAAATATTTGGAACTCTAGGAAAATAAAGAGAAAGACAAACATAAGAATTTTTAACGCAAATGGTTAAGTCTGTTCTGGTGTATATCTCAGAAAGCTGGAGATCAACCAAGAAAGATTGGTAAAAACTGCAAGCCTTCATGAATCCCACTAGAGCAAGAAATCTGGAAAATGAGGTGGAGATGGATTGGTCATGCTATGAGAAAACCAATGGCAAATTTAGCGAGACAAGCACTGGTATAGAACCCATGGCAAATATAGCAAGACAAGCACTGGTCTGGAACCAATTGCAAATATAGCAAGACAAGCACTGGTCTGGAACCCATGGCAAATAGCAAATATAGCAAGACAAGCACTGGTATAGAACCCATGGCAAATATAGCAAGACAAGCACTGGTCTGGAATCCATGGCAAATATAGAAAAACAAGCACTGGTCTGGAATCCATGGCAAATAAAGCAAGACAAGCACTGGTCTGGAATCCATGGCAAATATAGCAAGACAAGCTATGGTATGGAATCCTCAGGGATCAAGCAGAAGAGGAAGACCCATAAACACTTGGAGTTAAGATGTTGAGAAAAATGTAATAAAGACTGGAAAGAGAGAAGAATTTTGAAACATTAAGGCTTGGAAAAAAAATAATTAATGGCCTACTCTGCACTGGGAGTTTGAAAGGCAAAGTAGTAGAAGAATAAACATTCCCTATATCTACTGTTTGCATTTTCAGTTTTACTGATTAAAAAAAACTATAGTAATTATTAATGCATTTTTAAGCCTTTCTTTCTTACTTTCTCAGGCAATGATTGAGGCCATCAAACATTCCATTATTCAACTTCAAATATCCAAAGTAAGTTCCTTAAACTAATACATTCAATTTTTTTGTTGCTATGGTACAGGAGTAAGGGGGAGACAAAATCATTATATATGATAAATTATGTTAGAGTGAAAGTTGTGCAATGATTCTTACTGAGCCAAATAAATACTATAATTTATTAGTTGCTGAATTATTCAACTTCTTTTTTTTTGTTCCATAATGTTTTTTATGAAAATTAAGAAAATGGACTTAAAATTCTCCCCCAGTACAAAAAAAATATTTTTTAGAGATTGTTTTCAAAGTTAATGTTTCTCTTGTGTAATATTGAGAGGACTGGGTTCAGTTTGAAACATTATGAAATTTAACAAACAGAGTAGGGGAAACCAGAACAAGCACACAGACAACAAACTGTCGACTAAAAAGTCATCAGTAAAGAAAGATTGACTGCCGTAGAATGCGACCACCCTTTTAAATAGGACACTTTTAAAAAACTTTTTCTTTAAAAATTCTACCTTTTAAATGTTTATAATACTAAATCCACGAATCTTAAACTGGCGTGGTTTTTATTAAAAGAAACTAATACAAACATTTTTTTCCAAAAGGAATGCTTGAAAGAACCAATCTTAAATGGGGCAGTTGGTGATTCCCCTCTTATCACAGATGGGGCAAATTTCAGTCATTATGGGGCATCCCCTCGTCAAGGTCAGTTTCTAATCTGGCTGTCGTACCTATACTCGAATATCTATCTCATGATTTATGGTTTCAACTTTCGGTAATAACCACATTTTTAGATCAATAACTTTTTTTATTTGAAGCCTTGATAATAAAACTCTGTTGTTTGGTTGATCACTGAAAAATGTTTAGCTAGATAAGTTTTGCATTTGGCTTTCAACCTTTACATATCGTTGTCCAAATTCAATCTTACTAATAATTGGTTTACATCTTTATCATTTGGGTGGATGTTGACTTAAGAGACTAAATGTACTCTATGGGTTAGTTAATTTGAAACAAATTAATTAATTTTGTGACCATTTGATATTTCTCAACATAGGAACTTTTCCTAACTGTATATCTAATCTTTTGTCACTTGAACTACATGTTTCAAATCCATCAATATGTATGAATGTTACAAAATATTTAAAGTAATGTTTTAGGTCTATATGCATTAATATAAGATAGCATTAGATTGAATGAAAATTAAATTTCAACACACATTTCAATGAAATAGGAAGTGTTCCACTACATTTTGGATAATTTTCCCTTTATTGCTCACCATTCTTCCTTGCTGCAGTGATGCCTTCCCTGTCCACGGAGAATGTGTGCAGAGCCAGCAGGTTACCCCACCCCCACCTGACATCTCAGACCAGCATTTCCCTTCCTAATCTTGCCTGTCCTGGTACTATCAATAATGCATTCTCTGTAGTAGGCTTCAATGCATTTTTTATATCGGGGTACAGTGCTATGCTACCAAATATCTTTATATAACGAGTGCTGTTTTGGACTGCTTAGCATTCTGTGCTACTTCTTTTACTTTGGGGGTTCTGTCTTTGCCAGACACCTTGGCAGATTTCATTTTTAAAATAAGACAATGATTGTCCTTTCTAATGTGGGAGTCAAGACCTTACTATATAAGCTATTCTCATGGAGTAATAAATGTAATCATGCAGATATACTTTCTTAAACATTTTACCCTGTATTGAGAACTAAAACTAACAATGTAGAACTAATGATAACATACTTGAAAATAACGATCTGTTTTCAGTTAAGCTATATCTAGCAAATAGGATATAACTTTTGGGTGACTATTGGGGAGACTGCCACATGGGAAGTCTTGAGAAAAGCTAACAGAACAAGTAAAATAGTAAAGTTGACATAAAAAGATAATTAGTTTACAGAAAGTAAACAATATTTTTAAATTTTATTCTAAAACTTTCCCATACTATGGGCTTCATATTTCCCTATAATTGTCTTTTCACCAGTGGTTCTCAGTTTATTTTAATCCATAAACAAACTGGCCTGGACAACCACAAACTGTAATTACCTACACATTTTATAATTTTGAAATAATCTTAATTTGAAACATCTACTTTGATATTTATAAATTCCAAACAGTTAAAAATTCTTGGCAGTCGGCTTTATGTGTTTTCAGAGGCACTGGTCAGTGCATGCTTCCACTGCAGTGTGTATGTGAAAATAATGAACAAAATATTAAATATACATTGTTGCTTGGAATTAATTTTTTGTTTTTATTAAAATAATTATGTAATATGAATCTGGGGCAATGGAATAAAACATAATATAATAGCTAAGCTTTAATAATACTTGTTGCTTGAATGCCACATTCTCTTGGCACTTGTCATGAAAGAGCTTTTATAAAGATCATTGTGTCAACTTCAATAACAACACTGCTAATCAACATACAAATGTAAACTTTAGTTTCCTTGTTGATTAGAAGTTTCTTTGCTGCAATTTTTTTCTAAGTAGGAAACATTTGTATGAGCATTACTCATGTTTCTTTCATGTTTTTTATGAAGTATAGATCAAATTGGTATGAAGTCTTCCAATTATTTCCCTAGTGGCCACTATACCACTGTTGCAAATTTTTGAATTACTCCAATTGATATAGGTGTATTCCATGTAAAAGTGTAAACAACATCAAAAAATAAAATTGCATAAAATTTGGTTGGTGCTATATACATTTATTTCATACATCTTGGTATTCATTTTGATTATCTTTGTTTTGTGTGACACATGACCTGGTGGCCATTTTGAAATAACTACATGTTGTCGACACATTTTAAAAGAAATTTTGTTGAATTTCATTTTGTTTATATCAAATGAATATTGGCTGACAATTTTAATTGTTATGGTCAACGTCACATGACGGACAAACATCGAAACACTGTTCTTTATGTTTATTTAAGTAAATAATAACTGCTACAGTGAAGTATTTGTAATTCCTGTAAAAGAATTGACATTGTTCTACATTTTATTGATTCAGGCGCGTCTCGTTTGTTTCATTCTTTTGTCTGTATTTGTTTTTTTAAATGTGCTTTATAAGTAGTTATTAAAGTTTCTCATTAGAAAAGTAAACATTGTAGATAATGAGTTTGAAAAAATATATTTAAATTAAAGCAGATTTCAGAGGAAATCAACAAAATATATGCTAACTCAAATAGCTGGTCTTTTTCATGTTATGTCAGTTAAAATTCCAAAATGTATTATTTTTTACTATTACACTTAATATATTTTTATAAATGCAATTTTTTAAAATTTCTACCAACTTATGACCCTCAGCCACGCATACTTGAATTAAGCACACTTCATGGCATTTAAACTAGTTGCCAAATGAAATTATTTTTCTGAAAGTTTCGACAGTTACAATGTAATTCACATATAACCTTGTGTTTGCTATGTTAGATTCATTGTGCCCTCCCCATCTCATCAGCTCTGCTTCCTGCATGCATGTGGGTGCATGTCAAAGCTTCCATGTTTGTTTTCTCTGATGTTTAAAGAAGACTTACTTCCCAGCCTCACTAAACATTTTAAAAAAACTTGAGCTGTTTAATTGTTGTTTCAGAAGATCACAACAATCAGTGTGATTTACAGTTGTATTATAACATGCCATTTGACCACAGTAACCAAAGTATTAAAATAATTATCATCGTTTCTAAATTTTGTTGGAACAATAAAAAAAAAACATTAGCATTAACAATTACCGCTGTTGATTTAAACAAATTATTTACACTTTTAAGAATTCGGAAAGGCTTTTTTTCTTCTTCTTTTTTTTAAATTGTGCTTTTCATCAGTAGTTCTTGAAGTTAAATAATGACCTAAATAGAATGTATTTTATCTTATTGATTCAAATTAATACTTGTTGATTTTTTTTGGTATGTTTTCTTACAACACTATAAACAATCTCTGATTTACCAGTAAAAAAAAAAAAATACTCTAAATATTAAATTGGTTAAATTGTTACTATAAAAATTCATTAAGATATGGGGGCTACTTGAGTTAAATTTAAAGAAATAATGAAAGTAATAATTTAAAAGATGTTTAATCTTCTTTTTAAATTGTTAACTTAAAATTTTTTATTAAACATAGAAAACTATGACAACAAGAAACATTTTAAAAATTGCTTGAAAGTATTAAAGATTTTCTTGATTCATTAAAGCGAATCCTGACAAAATTCATAAAAAGAACAAATATATTTTAAAAGTTGAAAACGTGTTATTTTGATTCGCCTTGATCTGTGAATTTTTTTGTGACCAGATGACAGCTTGACGGCAGCAGCAGGAGATAACGTCCCTACCATATCCTATTCCTCTAGTGAAGATGAGGAGTTCTATGATGCTGAGGAGCAGAAGTCACCAAAGTAAGGTCTAGAGCATTCTTTACAGGCAAACTTTGCTTAATCTTGAGGTTGTTAAGGGATACCAGCAAATTGGGGAAAAAAATCCAGGAGTAAACCATAGCCTGTATTTAAACTTATAAATGACTTTTAAATTAAAGGCAAAATATCTCGGTAAGAGACTGCAGAACTCAGAAATGAAAAAAACTCAATGTATGTGAACTCACAAGTATATGAGACAAGGGCAGGTGCACTGCGGAAGCTGATATTGAAAAGTGATGGTTAACCAAAGTCATGAGGTGCAGGTTAAGCCTTTACAAGTATCATGTTTACATTTAAAACTCTTCAACTATACTACATAAGGAAATAAGCTTTACATTGAACTGAACTGGAAGTTCTTAATCTCGATAGTCTTGGGGCTCTATTGGTATGTTATTATTTGGGTCTCTTTCAAAAATTGATTTTGAGTAAAGCCCATTTGAAGAAACATAATTAGAAGACTTTCAAAATTAGCTTTCCTGAAACTCCCAGTCCAATCCCTGGTCTCAGAAACCCTCAACTGATCTCTATCAGTCAAGCTACACAAAGGATGTTTTGAGCTGTCTTAAAAAAAAAATGTCAATATTAGTTTAGTCTTATACAACATGTTGATAACCAAAATATTTCTCTTCCATGGAATACCTCAGGAGAAGTGAAGTCGCCAAGCACAATCCACCAGCAGGAGACAGTTCCAATGCTGAGAGTGATGAAAGAGAAGAACCCCAGTCAGAGACCCCCATCATATCTGCTGCTGAGGATTATTTTGATGGTAAACTTGAATACAGATTCCTTCATTTAGTTACAAATTTAACAGACAGGCTATACCATTAAAATGGACCTTCTCCTTTATACCACTTTATAAAATACTAAATGTTTAAATTTGTTGTTCCCCAGAGTTGTATGATACAAGAGATAATGAAGATTGTAAGTGTACAAATTTTTATTATTTTTTTGCTGCCAAGAAATATTTCTATAATTGGCAGATTCATTATTGTTGATTAGTATTGTTTGTAAAATTATTTCATCTTATTTTGTCTTTATGTGTATTAGTAACGGTATTGTTCAATTTATATTCAGAAATAGTTCCAAGGGATTTTATTCAGACTTAGTATTACCTTTTTACCTCAGTGGGTTCCATGGAGCAGCATGGCAGCATCATAGGGCATTTGCTGTCTCAGGTGCGGATAGGAATGGACCTCACCAAAGTTGTTCTGCCCACGTTTATTTTAGAGAGACGTTCTCTGCTAGAAATGTTTGCAGATTTCTTTGCTCATCCTGACGCATTCAGCAAGTAAGTCGTAACAGATTATAAAGTTAGTTACAGTTAAGTGGGAACTTTATAGAGTCAATCATAGTTAAATGTAAGGATACAGAATTAGGTATAGTTGAATATTAGGTTATAGAGTTAGTAATAGTTGAATGTAAGGTTACATAGTTATAGTTCAGTGGTTCTTAACCTTTTTGGAGGTACTGGAACCCCACCAGTTTCATATGTGAATTCACCGAACCCTTCTTAATAGGAAAAATAAAATATGATATTTTTTGTGGGGATTTTTTTTTGGACCTCCGCTGAACCCCTGAGACTGACTCACCGAACCCCTGGGGTTCGATCGAACCCAGGTTAAGAACCACTGTTATAGTTGCATGTAAGGTTATATAGTTATTGTTGAATGTAAGGTTATATAGTTATAGTTGAATGTAAGGTTACATAGTTATAGTTGAATCTAAGGCTACATAGTTATTGTTGAATGTAAGGTTATATAGTTATAGTTGAATGTAAGGTTATATAGTTATAGTTGAATGTAAGGTTACATAGTTATAGTTGAATGTAAGGTTACATAGTTATAGTTGAATGTAAGGTTACATAGTTATAGTTGAATGTAAGGTTAAAGAGTCAATCATCATATTTGAATAATTATTGGAAATTTATTTGAAAGAAATTTCGTCAACGGAAAATTGATTGATCGGCGAAAATAAAATCGAACGTAAATTTGGTTGAATCTTTTTTTCAGTTGACGCGTTAAAATTTTGCATCAAATTTCTTTTTGAATGAAATATTTTGTTATACTATATAATATAGTATAGTGTGTTTAAAAATAAATTTGAAACAAAATTTTAAAGTGTGAACTCAAAAAAAGATTCGACCAAATTTCCATTCAGTCTAATTTCCATGGATCAATTTTCCGTCGACGAAATTTCTTTCAAACAAATTTCCGGATATGTAGTTGAATGTAAGGTTATAGAGTTGGTCATCAAAGTTGAATGTAAGGTTATAGAGTTAGTTATAGTTGAATTTTATCTTATAGAGGAAATAATATTATTAAATTTTAGTTTATAGAGTCAGTCATAGTTAGGTGTCGCAAAACTGGTCCCTTTTGCCTAAACCAGTATTTTCGATATTGAAGTTTACAAATACCGTAATCCCGGTATTTTCGATATTAAGAGAATTTTTAGTTATGATTCGAGATTAGAGGTGAGGATTTATCAATGAAATAAAAACATTTAGAAAAAATATCACATTTTGATTTTTAATAAGCTTTTAAACACACGTTTATCATCAAGATTTTGATTAAAAGTACAAAAACTTTTAATTTAAATAGTTTTAAAAATTAAATATTAAAATAATTGGTGTTGTTTTAACCTTTGGTCAAATTTAAATAATGAAATCGTAAAAATGATAAAGTATAATGTTTGGTCACTTAACTTTGACCGCAAATGGTTACAAAAGTTACCTGATGAAGAGAACACCCGCTCTGACTTTACACTGGTCGGAGGAATAGACCTTAGGCTATCATAAGCAATTTCTAGATATTTTCCTCTTGAACCGCCATTCTCAAATAAAGCCATTTCTATTTTTACCAATGTATCAATGTCTCCAGCCGTTAGTCTGGAAGTATTTTCCTGAGCCTAAAGTTTCTTTTGTATTTCAATTTCTTATTGTCTCTTAAGCGGCAGTGTGTCTTCATGTTCGTCATGCTCTGATCCAAGATGTTAGATTTCATTGTTCGTAGATATTTTCAACAAGGAATCCGCTGTCTGACCAAGCTTTTGAAAATCCACGATATATTTTCACATCCGGTCGCAATCTGGCCTAGAAATGTGCACTGGAATGTGCAGACTTTAAATGAGAGTGAAGGCCTGAAGTTGTACCTCCTAATTTTTTTAAAAGTATCTTGTTACATCTAATACATTTAGCTGAGAGATTGTCTGTAGCTTTCAAGAAATGATGCCAAACTGATGTCTTTGTTTCCGATAGTATCATATGCTTTTCAAATTTAGGTTTATTTTTTCAGGGTCCCCCATTTCTTTCTATCAACCTGGGAAAAATAAATCATTAACAAAAAATTATTAATTCAATCGAATTGATGTGAGGTCTAAAATTTTCTTTTTAATGATTAAATTGTCATGTAAATGTTTGGCTAAATACGGTACAGAACAATTGGGACATTCAGTCATGTAAATTTTGGTTAGGTACGGTACAGAACTGTTGGGACATTCAGTCATGTAAATTTTGGCTAGGTATTGTACAGACAAACTGGGAAATTCAGCCTGAGGCAAAATAGCTAGAAAATCAATTATGAGTTGAATATAAATTGTTAATATTGTTATCACAAAATAGAAGTAACATAATTTTTCTGTCTTAAATTTAAGGTATTTGATTATCAAAATACGGATTTACTCATATTTTTAAATATGTAGGTTTTTTTGGCATAATTAAAAGAAAGCAAGCAATCAAAAAAAAAAAATAAATTTAAAGTTGACCCCGTGATTTGAGTGCAACATGTTATTATTTCAAAACAAACTCTTAATGGAAGTCAAAACTCGATCTTCATTTAACTATACCAATCATTTATTTATCAATAATATGAGAACATTTACTTACCAATCCTGTACCTTCACGTCGTGACTCGTCTCTACTTACACACTACACACGCACAAGATGAAAAAACAAAACTAATCACAACATCATGATTCTTGACAAATAAGAGTATACAGATCTAGCCCGTCGGTTGGCATTCTTTGAACTTGAGACACGTGGTGTGATGGATTTGCACATCTCATAAATTATTCATATTAAATGCTTTAACTAAGACGTTGAAACTAAGAAAAACGATTAAAAAAAAAAAATTGAAAATGAAATCCCTGGATTATCGAAAATCCCGGTTTTCATAAATTCAATCCCGGTTTTTTCGAATATCAATTATAGTCCGGTATTCTGGTATTTTCGAATTTCAGGATCCCGGATTGCGACCCCTAATCATAGTTGAATGTTAGGTTTTAGAATTATAAATGATTAAAAGTTAATTATGGAGTTAGTACAGTAAAACCTGGAAATAGCGATTTTGAAATTGCCATGTTCCTGGCTTATACACTAACTCAACCTTGTGTTGATTGATTTATTGTGCATGATCATCACTTTGGTGGAACCTGCAAATAGCACGAGCCCTGCAAATAGCACCACTTTTGGTTCAGTACGAAGGGTTAGGGTTAGGGTTTTATGCTCTTTCCAAGATTCAGAGAAATAGTTAAATTTTAAGAGTAAAGTTAGTTATAGTTAATAAGGTTATAGTTATTAATACATTTTTTTAACATTCATCTATTACTTGCGCTTTAAACTTAACATTAAACTATTAATAACTCCATAAACTTAAAATTTTAACTATCTCTAATACCAAAACTTCAAATCTACACACTCGTCATTCAACTATTACTAAATCTATAACTTCAACATTTAAATATTGCTAATGATTTAAACTTGTTTTAGAGTTATTAAAGGTCATATGATAAGCCTACAGATGCCATTTACAATAACAGTTAAAATAAGTGATTTTTGATGCCCTTTTTTAAGTTCCCACTCTAAAACTTTGAAAGCCCATTAAATACACTTATAAAAAATGCCACTTGACTGTACTTCAGGATAGCTGATGCAACAAATCCGAGGGACAGAATGGTACAAGTTATACGCTGGTATTTGGGAGCATTTCATGCTGGTCGACCCAGTGAAGTAGCCAAAAAGCCCTACAACCCAATCCTAGGAGAAACATTCAAATGCCATTGGCAATTACCTGATGTCACCAGTGATAATGTAAGTCTTATTATAGAATTTAACAAGTTTTTTACATCAGTTTTATTTGTTTTAGCGGATTCAAATAATTCAATGGATTTGACAAGACATAATGACATTATTTACATGATTGATTCAAAGTAATTTATATCAAGATTATTTGTTAGGGCTTTATATCAAAACTGTGGTAAATATCTTGAAGTCACATCTTAAAGAATGGTCATGATTTCAAGTGTTTTTAGTTAGTTTAGAGTTTCTTCTCTGTTTTATTTCATACACTGTTTATACTATTTGCTTCTTTAAGGTCATTATAAAAAAAAAATTATCTTATGCATAAAATCAAGTGTTGTCAATACTAATAGAGAGCAGGGACATATTTTTAAAAAGCCTCACCATACTTATAAAAAAGGGTGAAATGATTGAGTCATTATTAAAATATTGCTTTCATTTCTTTAAACCAGGCCTGCACAACTCAAAATGTAAGGCAGGCCGTAATACTTTATGGAAAAAGTTGTGCCGGCGGAAAGATAAGCGGACAGGGGTGAAAGCTATTAAGAAAATAATAATAATAAAGAATATTTTTTTCCCTTTGGGCCCCCAAGTGGGTGCTGGCAGGCCGCATGCAGCCTGCGGGCTGTATGATGTGCAGGCCTGATTTAAACTGATGAAACTAACAGACAAAACTGAGTGTATTTTTTGATCATGTTGAGATTGAACGTAGTTATGGAAGTCAAAAGTTATTCACTTTCTCTGTTTGAGTGAGGAGGGTTGGCAAGACTAAGCTAGGAACTAATGCACCAGAGGAAGTGTGGCAAGTCTAAGCTAGTAACCAATGCTAGTGAGGAGGGGTGGCAAGACTAAGCTAGGAACTAATGCTAGTGAGGAGGGGTGGCAAGACTAAGCTAGGAACTAATGCTAGTGAGGAGGGGTGGCAAGACTAAGCTAGGAACTAATGCTAGTGAGGAGGGGTGGCAAGACTAAGCTAGGAACCAATGCTAGTGAGGAGGGGTGGCAAGACTAAGCTAGGAACCAATGCTAGTGAGGAGGGGTGGCAAGACTAAGCTAGGAACCAATGCTAGTGAGGAGGGGTGGCAAGACTAAGCTAGGAACCAATGCTAGTGAGGAGGGGTGGCAAGACTAAGCTAGGAACCAATGCTAGTGAGGAGGGGTGGCAAGACTAAGCTAGGAACCAATGCTAGTGAGGAGGGGTGGCAAGACTAAGCTAGGAACCAATGCTAGTGAGGAGGGGTGGCAAGACTAAGCTAGGAACCAATGCTAGTGAGGAGGGGTGGCAAGACTAAGCTAGGAACCAATGCTAGTGAGGAGGGGTGGCAAGACTAAGCTAGGAACCAATGCTAGTGAGGAGGGGTGGCAAGACTAAGCTAGGAACCAATGCTAGTGAGGAGGGGTGGCAAGACTAAGCTAGGAACCAATGCTAGTGAGGAGGGGTGGCAAGACTAAGCTAGGAACCAATGCTAGTGAGGAGGGGTGGCAAGACTAAGCTAGGAACCAATGCTAGTGAGGAGGGGTGGCAAGACTAAGCTAGGAACCAATGCTAGTGAGGAGGGGTGGCAAGACTAAGCTAGGAACCAATGCTAGTGAGGAGGGGTGGCAAGACTAAGCTAGGAACCAATGCTAGTGAGGAGGGGTGGCAAGACTAAGCTAGGAACCAATGCTAGTGAGGAGGGGTGGCAAGACTAAGCTAGGAACCAATGCTAGTGAGGAGGGGTGGCAAGACTAAGCTAGGAACCAATGCTAGTGAGGAGGGGTGGCAAGACTAAGCTAGGAACCAATGCTAGTGAGGAGGGGTGGCAAGACTAAGCTAGGAACTAATGCTAGTGAGGAGGGGTGGCAAGACTAAGCTAGGAACCAATGCTAGTGAGGAGGGGTGGCAAGACTAAGCTAGGAACCAATGCTAGTTTATACTTGCTAAACATGTTTTGCCAGGTTTTTAACCATGAACATTTAGAAAATTATAATTTCTTTAGTTATACATTCTCATTTTGGGACAGTTGGCATGGAATGAATGTTCCTACTGATAGGTTAGTTCAATTCAGTCTTATTTAGCTGATGATTTTATCAAAGCAAAAACCAGTAGCTCAGCATTTTTTCCCAAACAAATGTTAATAAGTTCATTTATAAATTTTAAACAAGACATACACATTACCAAAAAAAAATTTAAAATAAAATAAAAAATAAAAAATATGGCAATATGTTTCACAGCTCATAGATATGTGTAAGGTATTAATTCATCACAGATTTTCTTGTACATTCCTTCCTCATGTACGATTCTGTCAACAGGAAAAAGCAAATGATGGTCCTATACCTTGGGCTTCCAAGGACAACTTGGTATTTATAGCTGAGCAGGTCTCACATCACCCACCAAGTTAGTGTTCCATGCATCTGTTCAAATAGATTGACAATGGTTTTATTTTGTACTAGAAATAGATTCATTTTAATTTTCTTTACTAGCTGTACATTTGATATTTACATTATATTGTGGAAAATAGCTCAAATTTATATTAGAATAAGAGCTAATAACGGCTATGTATTTACATCCAGTTTCAGCCTTTTATAGTGAAAATTACAAAAAGCGCATCTCTCTTGATGGTTACATCTGGACCAAGTCCAAGTTTTTAGGATTGTCTATTGGAGTCCACATGATTGGAGAGTGTGTTCTGTCTGTTATTGATTATGATGAGGAATATACTTTAACATTTCCCAGTGCTTATGGCAGGTACACATACACATATTAAATTCTTACAATAGTTAATGTTGACAGAGTGATAGAATTGTAGGAACTTAAGGTTCACCACTTGAAATGAGGTCACATTGATGAATTAAATAAGTTGGCCTTGGTGGAAATAATCCGAGCCCTCACGTGACTTTTGGTGTCCGCATGTCACTTTTCAGTTTTGTTCCAACTGCATTCAAAGTTGATAGACTAGGGGCCCACTCAAAAGCTCTGGAAATAACTTTATTTCTTAAAAAAAGTATTTCATATTGTCTGACTTTAAACAAACAAATCCCCATTGATTATAAAATAACATCATTGTTTGCCTACAATGTAAAAGAAGCAGAAATATAGTGTCCAGTTTCAATTTCAAATACACATATATTTTTTTCAGAATTTAAACTAACCTGTTTGTTTATTTTGTAACCAATTGCATTACTGATGCGCATTTTGCACTTGCAGATCTATTTTGACTGTTCCGTGGGTGGAGCTAGGCGGTAAGATTAATATCAACTGTGTCAAGACGGGCTACTCTGCTCTAGTCGAGTTTCACACCAAGGTATTGGAGATTTCACATATTTTTATACTATACCAATTATATATTTACGATAAAATTTGTTTTTCTCAGCTATCTCTGAAATCATCTTCTAGTAAATTGTTATGAATAAAACACCTATCTTGAATCAATGTCTTCCGTGTTTCCAAAGTTAAAAATAAACCAGTGCAATGATTTGAATAAATTTCTGTTGTTTTCTCTCAAGCCTTTCTATGGCAGTAAAAAACACAAAGTAACAGCACAGATCTTTGAACCCAATGACAAGAAACCTTTTGTCAATATTGAGGGAGAATGGAATGGTGTCATGTATGCCAAATGGGCCTCAGGGGTAAGACTTTGATCTATCTTTTGTGCTGGCAGGTAGGGGGTAAGACTTTGATATGTCTGTTGTGCTGCCAGGTAGGGGGTAAGACTTTGATATATCTGTTGTGCCGTCAGGAAAGGGGTAAGACTTTGATATATCTGTTGTGCCGGCACAAAACAATTGTTGACAAGTTTTGACATGATTCAGTAAACTCTTGTTTGAAATAACAAGACCCCCGGAGCCTGTGAAAATACTTCTGTTGACAGAAACTGTAGCATTCTGTTGACTTAGGTTAGTGGTGTAAGACAATGGCATCTCTTAGGATGGTGACCGTAGACTATTCTTTGTTACCATATTTCCGGTATATTATAAAGACATCAGTTTGTCATTATTGATGTAAGAAATGACAACAGGGCTACCAAAAAGTTTGTTTGTTTCATTACTCCAACACTAAGACGTGTTTTATTATAGCACAGACAAAGTAAGCCTAACTTAGGTGATGTGTTTAAATTGGGTGTTTATTTCTTATAAACCTTAACCTTTGACCAACTCATTAAGCAAGCCATTTTTTAAAATGATTTATCCTCTTAGAAAAATGAAGTGTTTGTAGACACAAAGACTTTGCCCATCATTAAAAAGATTGTGAGGCCACGTGACCAGCAAGGGGACTTGGAATCAAGAAGGTAGGGGCAGATAAAAGAGCATGAGCATTCAAAACAGTTTAAACCAGCATTAGTTTAATCACCATTATGTATTGGTCAAGAACAGTGAGGAACTACACACCCTCTCATTTGAAAATACTGATTTGATGTCTCAAAAATTAATTCATGTAGTCCAGTTGTTCTCATAGTAGGCATTGAAATGTTCGGCCAATGCCTTCTTCGGTACAACGATAAAAACAAATAAACAAAAAAGTTAATATAATTGTATGTGAAAGATTTGAATCCTACCGTTACTATTAAACAAATGAAAGAAACCGGAACAAAAAAAAAAAAAGGAAACAAGTCCCTCACGCAAAACAAAGATGAGAAGAGCAGGAAAAAAAATGGCGGAAGTAAATGTTCGGCCAATGCCTTCTTCGGTACAACGATAAAAACAAATAAACAAAAAAGTTAATATAATTGTATGTGAAGGATTTGAATCCTACCGTTACTATTAAACAAATGAAAGAAACCGGAACAAAAAAAAAAAAAGGAAACAAGTCCCTCACGCAAAACAAAGATGAGAAGAGCAGGAAAAAAAATGGCGGAAGTACAATTTAAGAACCAACAAGAAAAGACATTGCAAAGCTTTTCTTAGAGGAGAAATGGAGTGTTAAGGAAAAGCTTTTCTTTGAGGAGAAATTGAGTGTTAAGGAAATTTTTTCTTTGAGGAGAACTAGTTGGTTAAGAAAACTATCCCATGTTCACCAGTCTGCTGAGGTAAAACAGTTTAAACCCACTGATCTATAACAATGTAAGCTAAACTAAAGATCGTCTATAACAAAGATATTCAGAGAATTTTATTTACTAGTTGTGTTATATCTTTATAGGAAATTCAACAAGGTGCATAAGAAAAACATGAATTTGTGAAAAAATTGAAACCATGTTTTATGGTTGTACGAAATTATCATTACCAGATTGTGGCGGGATGTGACCTTTTACCTAAAAGAGAAACGTGTTGATGAGGCGACGGAGGAGAAACATAAACTTGAGCAGAGACAGAGAGATGAGGCAAAAGACAGGAAAGATCAGGGCTTAAAATGGGAGACTCAGGTTGGTTTCAACAGCTGCAAGAAGCACTCAAAGTTGGGCCAAACTTTAGACAAAAAATACAACATCAATAATAATGCATGTGTATTTATTAAATCCTGGTTTTATTGGGCATTCAGGCCATGAGCATGGGGCTAAATGTTGACGAAAAAATAGACTTGTTTATCATTTTACTATATTCATTATTTTAGTATTTTCTATAGTTATTACCAGCATTCCTCTCTTTTATAATCCTTCTTTATATTCTTCTCCTCTGTTATGAACCATTTAAAATAGTCTAACCATTCTATGATCATTATAAGTCGGTTGTTTGTATGCCTCGGTTTAGACAAAGGCTCTAAATAATGCATATAAAAGCTCTGTCTCTTTAGGAATCTGAAATGACGTGTTGATACAGGCTTGCCGGTCTTTGATGTTATGTTTTATTTCTATTTTACAGCTTGAAATAATTATGATGATGCATCCCAACATTAGAAGACTAATATGGCTGACATTAACTTTCTTTCTATTTTAGTATTTCCATGAAGTGGGGGAGCATTGGGTCTACCAAAGTCCACTCGTGAAGAGGCTGAACAGCTCGACACCGCAAACACAGCGGAAACGTCCCTCATAACTGTTGGCGCTGACTTTGACCGGACTCTAGTGCTGTGGATCAACTTCATCAATAGATTGTGTTATTCTGATTGTTTCCTCGATACGATTGTGTATGGTTCCATAATATATACTAGATTTTGTTATAATGGTAGTTTCCTCTTCGCGTTTGTCTATGTTCCATAATATATACTAGATTGTGTTATAATGGTAGTTTCCTCTTCACGTTTGTCTAGGTTCCATAATATATAGTAGATTGTGTTATATTGGTAGTTTCCTCGTCATGTTTGTCCATCTTTCCATCATGTAATTTTTATGTTTTTATTTGTTAAATGATTCAAGCCCGAACCTACTATGGCTTTAGATCATTCTGTTGTTGCTCGTGGAACCTTCATATAAACTGTAAATAAGAAGTATTAAGTTATGAAAGTTGTGCCAAGACTGATGTAACTCTTGCAGCTTAGAACATTCATTATTGAATTTCTCGACCTGCCTCAATGACCAGTATACTATTGCTGAGTTCTGTTATCATGTGAAGAAGAGTGAGAAGAGTTGACTGTTTTAATGTGAGAGGTTGTATATATACATGTGTCTAAAATATGCAATGACTTGAAATCCTGGAGACAGGAATTTCATCTCAGGTTTTATGGTTCATTTAAACAAAGCAAAGTTTATACAATAAATACAGCCACGTTTCTTCACTAACACAAGTTTGAATAGTCTGCTACAGTGATATACATCCAGGCACCTGAATAGTTAAAAACTAGAGAGGAATCTCATATTCTATTCTTAGTTTTTAAAAATCATAAGCTACAGATGCTTGATTTCACTTACAGTACAGAAAATTAGCTCTCAGCGTTTCCAATTGTTACATACATTAGTCCACACTTGGATTTTATGTCTGTTCCTAATTATTTATTAGGAATTTCATATCTAGTCTTTTTGTTGTATGCCAATTCCTGTATATATCATGAGATTACAAGAGAAGCATCATGCTTAGCCCTCATGGTGAATATCTTACTCTTAGTCTCATCTCTTTCACTCAGTGGAACAGATACAGTTCAAGAGCAGAGCACTGTCATAGCTCACTGGCTCAATGTTTGGAAATATTCTTTGTTTTTTTTAATCGTTAAAAATAGCATTGGGGCCATTCAAATTTTAAAAAACAAAACATTCCCAATTTTACAAACCCCACTCCAGAATATCCCCCACTGCAGATATCCCCCCACCCCACTCCAGAATATCCCCTGTGTATTTTCAAATTGGTTTCAAACTCTCCTCTCTCTATCTCTCTCCCCCCTCTTTTTTTTTTCCCCCATAAGTTTTTTACAATTTTTATTTGGAAATATTTGGAATTCTTGAAGTCCTAAAAACTCACCTTCAATACATTTTTTTTTAAATCAACAAAACTGCCTTCATTTTTTATAGTATTTTTTGTACTTTAATTTCATCATTTTTATTAGTGTAAGATTAACCATTTGGCTTTGTAATTAAGTAATGAAAATAAAAAGGAGTATTGTAGAATATCCTCTCATTAGTAAATACAAGGGCTCCAGCATCTGTTTAATGTTTGGCCTCCTTTGGTTTGGAAGAACTGGTGTAGGTCTTTTTACCCACCCCTGTAAAGTGACATAGGTATTTTTCCTGATACAATTATGCAAGCATTTTCATCACCATTGAACTATTCCTTAACTTGTATTTTGTTTTCGTTGATCATTTTATTCATGTGCTGCTTAGGAGAGGAGTTTTTAAATGATAAATATTTGAATGGTTTGGCTTGAGGCTGGGAATACATCTATAGATTGGGTAAGCCTCCATGTCCATGTTTGTCAAACCAACAAAGAGTATAATAATAATAATATCATTTGTTTAGATTCTAAATATAAAGTGAATGACTCATTGTTTGAATAAGCTTTTATTATACTATATTTAGAACCATTAATGATAATATAAGGGAGAATATAAATACATAATGGAACAAGATACTTTAGGCTAGAAAAAAAAAAATGTGACAGAGCATTGAAAAGGACGTTTTGGCTGCATGCCTTCTATACCAGACGATACAAAACAGGAAAAAAATTGTTTTTGAAATTGAAAAACTGAAGTGTTCCCTAAGCAGATGAAAATATATCAAGGTAATGAACAAGTATGTTTATGTAGTTTATTGTTTACTAGTGTATTATGTTTTGATACAATCTTGAACAAGAAATCTAATTGGATATCTTCATGGCCTGCTTAGTAATTTGCTTTTTTTACCAGCCTGTCAGACTTAATATATTAAGAGATTTTCATTGTTAAGAATAATTTTTTTAAAACTTTTAACTTTTTGTGCATTTTAATTGCTTATACCCTTTAAAACTTCCTTTATTTGGAACTAACACCCTTCCGGCCATTTGTCTTCCAAAGTTGTTACCTCCCTTAGTGGCGTGTATATCTCTTCCCCTTGTTATTCTTTACAATTAAATTACTCTTCTATGTGACTTCATTCATTATATGGGAAATACGGAGATACTTTATGTTTTTCTGTGCCTTGGATTCCTTTGGCTATTTAGTAAAACCATATCCATTGATCAGTATCAGTAAGTATTAAAGTTTATGTTTGAGGTAAATGAAGATAAAGATTTTTTTTAAATGATCAATTCACAGATGTGGGAACCCCTGCTGTCATATGTTAGTGATATCATAAGCTAAAACTTTTATCATATACAAATTATTTTAGTTATTTTCTAAAAAGTCCTGTAGCGTTCAGACATTGGAACAATAAAATCAAGGCAATAAATAGGGTGTCCAAAGTTGAAAATTCTTTGAGGACAGTTGGTAACAACCTTATAAAAACACACAACCAGACATTCATTACTCTCTGAAATGTACGTAACGACTTAAGAACAATTTTGAAAGTGTCTAAAGAGTGTAATTTCTTCACTTTTAACAGCTGATATAATATAATTTAAAAAATTATGACATCAAATGGGATTCTTAGTTTTCTCTATACCATGTTATTTGACCTGGTTCTCCTGCCTATTTATATTTTGCCATTTCTGAGTGGGAATTGAAAACCATTAAGTTTGAAGTAGCTAATCTGTACCTCATTTTAGCCCAAATTAGTTCATTAGATTGGTAATTTTTAAAACATTTTTTAATAAACTTTTACATATTAAGAAAAGTGGAAAAAGAGTTGTGTTTAATATAGAACCAAATTATTATATGTGATAAGATTTGTTCAAAAATTATTTTTTCAGGTACAGATTATAACACTTTTTTTTTAAAACCATGGTAAAATAACTTGGTGTAATAATGGTGTTGTTTTTTTTTTGGTGTCTATTTTGTTGATGTGATAATATGTATATAGTGATGTAGCTGACCTTACATCTCCTCCTGTTAAACCAAAGCTGTTCTTACTCTGCTTGATCATCTCTTACTCCTCACAATGGTCTTGAATGTAATCCATAACCCCATGTTAATATCAATGCCATTGCTGAGTGCTTTATCCAGATTAATCAAGAGGAATCTTTGCAATAATCATCACCCATCATTTGCTGTGAATTATTATGCTGGTTTTATGCTATAGCTGACTGGGGCAATCTCTAATTGTCCATACCGACAAATGCCACTGTTGTGTTTGCTAATGGTTGTATATGAGAAGTGTAAAAGTGAACTAACAGGAGTGAAATTTCTGAAATTGTTTTTCATATATATTTATATATATATATATATATATAATATATATATATTTATATATGTATATATATATATATATATAAATATAAATATATATATATTATAAAGATGTAAAGAGTATTCCATGAGGAATGAATTATCAATAAGATATTCAAATATTTCAATTTATGCTGTTATAACCAATGAAATGGTCATTTAAGTTCTCTAGTAGATTGACCCCCCTTTCAACACATGTGTGAGGAACCTAACCAAAAATAATAGTAGCTAATTTCAATAAGAACATATGATACACTCAAATGTGCAGTTACATTGCTGTTTATTTTGTCAGCTGTGATGAAATTGCAAAATATTCAATTTGCTCAAAGGGTCACATACGGCTTATGTCCCTCTCTTGAAAGAACATTGCACCCTCCTGTCTCCATAATGTATGATACTGATAGTATTGGACCTGTTCATGTTTTGTTATATGTTTTAAAGGGTCATTTTCATATTTACAATAGTATTAAGTTGAAGTAATATGATTTTAGAGACAAACTGTATTTATTAATATATTGATCCAGTGTTGATTACGTGGTGAAAACAATGCCAGTGGCAAGTCAAGTTGACCTCTTATACAACTTTATATTTTATTTCAATCAGCAGTTGGTCACACACTCACCCCCCCCCCCCCCCAACCTTTTTTCTTTTTCTCCCGTGTCCCTGAATGTATCATCATACATTTTGTAAGGGGTTTTTTTTCCACCGATATACTCATTATACTCATTTATTTGTTGTTAAAACAATCTACAAGTAAATATTACTTACAGAATCTAGATCCAAGGCTAAATAAGTCTCAAGAGCATAAATTACTGAAGACAATGACCTTGACCAGCACCAGTTTTTGACAGTTATTCATCATTATAAATCATTGTGAGATTTTGCATACATGGTGATAAAATTTATGTTGAAGCAGTTTCAAATATTATTGTATGAATGTAACAGAGAAATATTGATCCACTTAAGGACTATTTTAATAACACCATGGCCATGAACATACCCCGCCCCATGTTGTCTACCTTGACTCACCCCAAATTGACAAAAAAACAACAACCCAGAATTTTTTTAATAAAACATCTTTGTTCCAGATATTACCAACTTGATTTTAGGCTTGTGCTCCCAAATCTTTTTGTGTTTTTTTTTTCCTCCAATGAACTGACAATTTAAACTCATCCTAATCAATCACATTTTATGGAGTCGCCCTATAAATAATATTTTTGTTATAAAGAAGAGTAAAACATACTATTTGATGTGTTACATTCTACATTTGCAGATTTTCATTTTAATTTCAGTTGCCAAGTTTCTGAAAGTGATATATTCACATAACAAATCATTGCTGACATCCTGATAGCAACCATTTAAACAGCCCAGAGTTAGTATTCAGATGTGTCTATTTTTCCCTTCTAACCATCCACATTCCTCTAACCAGATATTGATCAAATTGCATAGGGATCAAAGAATGGCTGACATTGAGAACCGTTTGGTCTATTTTAACACAGCCTCAGCATTTTGGTCCTGGTAATGTCAAATTTCTTGCATTTCATTAATAAATATTAATTAGATGACATTGATTTGTGTTTTTGTCATGTTCTTTGTGTCTTACAGTGCAGTTGCTGAGATTAAAAATGATAAGAAATTGGATTGCAGTTCATACGGCTTTAAAACCTCTGATGTTGCTCTTTATGGGATCTCATGTTTAAGCAAATTAAACTCGCATGCCAGTTGTTTGGAATTACGGAATAAGGATTTTATTAAATATTTTTGTAGTAATCAAAATTTGACACATTTAATATTTTTAAAACAGAATGAGATAGTAAATAAAAGTTGTTTTATTGTATTAATTTGCAAAATAAGTTATCTTAGTTAAACAGTGATACATGTGATAACTCTTAAACTCCCATTTGACAATTCCATGTTAATCTATCCATATTAAAAGTGTCAATTCTACAAGCATTTGATACAACAAAACAGTGAATACTCTTTCAAATTTCCTTTCCTTAAAAAGAAATTATAAACTGTCCTATAGAACTTACTGAAACAAAATTGCAAAACATAAAATTTGAGAGAAAAGGATAAAGTTATACCACACACAAATCACGAGATAGTGAAACAATGGTGGCAGTAATTGCAATACTTGCTTTGGAATTTAAATTATAACCCTTAATTGTTCATTTTTATTTTTTAATAAAGCCATCTAAACAAAGGATTTCCTGATGAACAATTCAACTCGGTTACATATTATTGTTTATCACCAATCATTACCATTCTTAATTGAAACTATGAAAGAAAAGTGAAATGAAAACTAATAAAAAATAAGTTTACTTTTTGTATTCCCAATAGAGATTTCCCTTCATGTTCAAGTTTATTATTTTTAACTGCAATTATGTCTCTAAACTTGAAGAAAATATAAAAACACAGAAGAAATTTTTTCTTAACTAATATTTGTTTGTAAGAGGAAAATGGATCTAGGGAAAGAAATGTCATACAAATAGCTTTGAGAAAGTAGGTCAGGAGCTAATAAGAAATGGGTGGACTTATGTATGAGTCACTTGCACTTCACTAGCCATTTGGAGGTTCAACTTTTGAAAATTACAGAGAGGCAGTGCAAGTTTAAAATTAATGTTAATTCATGTTAAGATTTTCCTGAAAATATTTTTAAAATAAATTTATGAAAAGAGAACTAAATTCTGGTATTTAAGTTTTATAAATTTATTGAATTAAGTAAAAAGTATGGATGAAAGTTAAATAGGCCACCCAATGAGGATATCAATTTTCATTAAATATGAGATTCCAGTTTTACTTATGTGGTGTCAAGAAGAAGTCAGAATGAAAGCAAATTTGTTTTGAAGGGCTGATGGATTTTTTTTTTTCAAATTTATTTAATAATCAGTAAAATTTAAAGAAAAACGAAATTCTTTTATAAATTGTCAGTGGCAAATAGATAGCAAATAAACATAAAATTATTTTTGTTAAAAATCACCCCAGAATTGATTTAACACCAGCTTAAACAGTTTTTAGAGATGTCAAACAAAAGTTGTCTCTCACCACTAGATCTGTACCAAAATATGATTTTTACTGAGCTATCCATTTTTAAGGCAGTTCTATAATTATTCAGCCCAACTTTAATAGCTGACATATAAGTTGTGTTCATAACATCTTAAAAAATTTAGCTTAATTATATAATATTCCCACACAAAAAAAAATGTAATCTTACAGGTCTGGCTAAAAAAAAGTACCAAAAAAAAATAAGCAAGTTAAACAAACAGCTTTTACCTAAGATGATAAAAAATAATTATTCAGTCAAAAAGTAATATAAATAATAAACCATTTGTATTTTTAAATTTTGACTGATTTTTAATTTATGCAGTTAATTTTTCTTTTTTAGCTTGATTTGTACAAAATATTACATGGTGTCATGTTTGAATTAAAATTAAACAAAACGAGGGGGACAACTGACAAATCCTTTTGCTTTTGAAATAAACTCTAGAAAGTTATGAGATGGCAGTATTTATTTTTCAGCTACTGATTCAACATTTGTTAAACTGACTCACCTTTTAAGTAAAACTGGCCATGTCATGTCTGCATAATCATTTTATAGTAAACATTGTCAAAGCATGAAAACAAGATTATGTTCCAAAGTTGGAAAATTACTTTGTCACATGCTTGTTCATTGTATGAGTTGTGTGGCCTTGATGAAAATTAAATAAATATTGACTTTAAAAAAAAATTAAAAATTAAGCATTACTCATAATAGAAATATTTTTTACAAAAGAATTCTTTTTTTTTTTTATTGAAGAAATTAAAACAGTATATCAATCCTGCAATATTGGTAATAAATGTTATTGAACATTTTTCTGTCTGAATTAGTTTGGAAATAATTTACCCCAAGGGCTGGTTTTGTACAAGTTGATTCTTACACTTACCAATGAATTCACTCTCATAAAGTTGTATAGTGAATAATATAAAAAGTACAGAGCCCCATAATTAGTGCTACTAAAAAAAATTATTACCAATTCAGGATTTCAAAGAGTTGGACAAGATGTCACCATGGTAACACTTCTTTTGACTTGCACCACTCACAAGATGAATACAAATATAATTTAAGACTGTCTAGTCATTCAATGTAACATCAGGGATTTCAGAATCCTTACCACCAACTAATTTTATTTGGAAATATAGCAATTATAAATAATTGATATAAAAAAAAAACAACATTACACAACATTTGATGGCCCATTTAGTTATGTTGGACCTGTTTCACTGAAAAATGTACTGGCGGTCTGAAATAAACTCACATAAACTTGATATATCTGTTGTACTTAATCAATTTTTATGTACATAAATGCAAGAAATGATTGTGCACCAGGATACATAGTTTTTTCTTATCTTATGTTACAATAGATCTTCATCTTTCATGATACAAATTTTCTAATCTTATGTTACAATAGATCTTCATCTTTCATGTTACATCCCCTTAAAGACAAATAAATAAAGTCAAATAGAAATAAACCTGTTGGTGCTCTTAACAAAAACAACCAATATTTTAAGCTTTAAAAAAAAGAGAGACTAAAAGCCATCCTGGCATCCTTGTCAACTTTGAGAATCAAAAATTGAAAGAAAAGTTAGTCACAACCTCAGCAACGTTTTTCGACATAAATATTTGATGAGATTCAAAAATATCTATATACATTAATTATTTAACATAAAAGAACAGTTCAAATTTTTTAAGTGGATACAACTAAAGCAATTATTACATTTCATTTACATACAATTGGGTTATTCAGGAAATCTAGCTTGGATTATTCTTGTAACCTATCTTGGATTATTCAGATAATCTATCTTAGATTATTCTGGTTATATAGCTTGGATTATTGTGTTAATCAAGCTTGGATTATTCTGTTTATCTAGCTTGGATTATTGTGCTAATCAAGCTTGGATTATTCTGGTTATCTAGCTTGGGTTATTTTGTTAATCACACTTGGATTATTCTGATAGTTAAGCGGCAGTTATTACTTTTGAATTTATACAAGTTTTCTTAGTGCAGAAGATTTTAATAATTTTCTTTATATTTTTCTTAATGCATCCAAATGAAACAGTGAAACAGTTTGATACAACAGAAAATACTTGGTTCAGTTTCTATTGCTTACAAAGGACATAAAAATATCCAAAGTTTAATGTACATAGAAGTGGTAACTTATAGAAAACAGAATCAAACATTTTTTTTTTCTTTTCAAAAGTTCAACACAGATATCAACACTAAGTGATGATACAAGCAGAGTTAAATGTGATCTAGCCAAATCGGAATTTAATATTTACATAACTTGTAACAGCATCACTTAACAGCATCATTTTGTTGAGTCTAACAAAATTTATGGGCTTTACAAGACCATATCACTCAGCTTTGCTTATAAGGCAAAAAAATGAATTGAGTGGATTAAGGCGAACACAAACAAAAATACAAAAAAAAACATCAAGCAACAAACAACTGTATAGATGATTAGTTTAAATGAAACCAATAGATCAAATTCAATCTCACAGAGTTTTGTGTTTAAACATTTGTCCCGTGCAGTATTTTTTGACATTGTCAAGACCTGCAGCCTAATAAAAACAATAAAAGAATCAATAAAAGAATTTGGGAGAGAAGACTTATTCTACTGGTTCCAACATAAGAACCATAATAAATCTGAGTCAGTAAGCATGCATTAGGATTGATCCCCGTCAAAAGTCTAATAATATTTCTTCCTGTGGAGTAACACATCATCTATATATAGTAACCACAGAAAAAACAAGTTGAACAGGTTTTCTTGTTTCATTTCCTCCTCCTTTTCATTATGCAATAATAATCTTGTGGAAAAAATTGGAATGAGTTTTAAAAATAAAATTATTCAGGATGAAAGTGTTTTACAAATGTGTCAGTCAGATCAACTGGTGCATCACAGGAAAAGATGGCAACAAAACGACAGCGGCTTTCTACAAGTTTGATTTGTACAGAGATTAGTCAAACAGGTTTAGAGATGTACATTCAAGTATTAACAAACAATAATTACAACCAACAATACTATCGATGCAATGTGGACAAATAGTGCTCTGTATGGCAACATATGGCATGGGAGGAGAAGCACAGAATATTGGATATGATTCATTTAATAGTCTTAATCTATTGGCAATTACATTTAAGATTAAATTAGAGTTTCAAGTTTAAAAGTAATCATTTATATTTCATCTATATATCTTATTAGTCTGAGAAAGAAACCTAAAGAAGCCTTTAAAAATCATCATTGTTAACGTAAGAAGCTGCAACTGTAAAAACTGTTTGAACAAGGACATTAAGAAACCACAGTGAACTTTCTTGGTTTTCGAATGCCTCTAATTTGTACATAATATGCCAGTGCTGTCCAATCTTTCAGACTGCGTGGGACAAATAGCAAATATTTCTGCCTGACCGAGGGCCGCACACGGCATCCCAAAAGAAAGATTACAATATTGTTTTTTAGAAACTAACTATTTAGAATCCAAACTATTATGACTTCTTAATTACGCTTAAAGAAACATAAATGAAATAGCATTAACGGCTTTTTCAAGAAAATAAGTAAAGCTACTAAAAGCTTTAGCCCTTCTTTAATTTTTTATTTGACTTGAATTGTACTTGCAGTTTTCTTAATTTGAGGTAGATTTAAGTAGCACATGCCCTCATTTCACTTGTAAAATTGTTTAGTTTTTTGACTTAGGTCACTATCAAGCTGTTTATTAAAAAAACAATTTCATGGATCGTTTCATTTTCTGCAATAACTACAAACAAACACAGCTTATATCTTGATTTATAATCTAGATTACTGTACATTCCATAGCTGGCTAGACTAGCTGTTTAAATAAGATGGTACCATAAATGGTCCAAACTGCCCACCGTAGTCATTTGTGACACCTTTAATACCCCAGCTGCCATCTAGATTACTCTGAACCAAAGACTTTCCTGTCATGTTATTATCATCCTGCAATGCAGACTCGTTAACTCGCTTCGCTCCCCTATCTATTTTATCTAAACTGGTCCAGATGGTGAGGACATGGAATTTTTATGATGATCAAATAGCTACACATCAAGTTACTTATCTTTTCACTATTTATTTTTTCCCAACGCCGCTAGTAAGTGTACAAGATACCCGTGTCGCCTCCACTGTACAAGCAATGTAAAAAAAGAAGTTAGTATCCGATTTCATGTCAAACCCATGTTTCTGAATGACTACTCTGCTAAATTACTGCAACCTGTCAAGCAATCACACTTCTTAGCTTTTGTGACATACCCTTTTTCTATGTTACAACTTTGCCTGCGCTCTCACATGATTTTCCAACTACAATAAATCAATGTATGGCTTTTGAAAATAATTTCAACCTAAAATTTGTTATTTTATACACACATCACAAAAATGCCTCAAGCTGTGGCCCACGGTTTGGACAGCACTGCTATATGCAATGCTACAGGAATAATCTGTAGAAATTTGAGCTCCAGATCAGCCAAATAAAAGTTGTACTCTTGCAGTTTTGGCTTAGGAATGGTCAGGTAACAGCCAAAACATCATAATGGAATTTGTAATATCCAAAACAAAACATAAAAAAATTACAAGGAATGGTTCATGATTTTGGGAATGTATGACATAAATTTAAAAAAAAATTACTTTTTTTGTTCCTGGAGGTAAAAATTGACCAGATCAATAAAAAAAAAAGTTTGACTTCATCAACACAGCCAATAAAAATATAATTGGTTTGCACGTTGGTAGACATGGAGAAGTTTGTAAAGAAATTGTGTTGTACAGAGATGGTATGACATAAAAACTCTACAGCCTTGAGCTTTTTTTGTGTCCCAGTATAAAAATGTACAACATCCAAACAAACCCCTAGTAAAAGTAGAATGATTACTGTCTTGTCAAATATAAAAATAGGATGTATCAAATTCCATACTCTGTATGAGTAGTGTTATAACATGAGCAGCATTTTTCCTCTAGTTCCACTAGCGGTATAGGCCAACTTGATGCTGCGACCGAAGCTCTGTTATATGATTTCTGTGAAACTGTTGGAAGCACTTGTAAATACTTTATTGCAGGGCATCATATGCAATAGGTGAGCCAAATAAATCCCTTATAACAAGCATTATGAAGCCTGTGATAGCACAATGAGGTGGCACAATGAGCTCCACATTGAAAGCTAAAAACTGAGATGAAAATATCTAGCTGTTTATGTCAGATGGTTTCACTCTTGGTCCATGTACTCCTGCACAACTTGATACAGAAATTTGTACTGGTCCTGAGGTTAAAGAATACATTGATGTTTTAAAATAAACCATTTTATTTTAAAAGTTAGCGTTACTTCTACTAAAGCGAAGAAATTCTTATACAACAATAGAATTTTATCAAACTTAGATAAAACATCAGTTCCTTGGAAATTGTCCCACTTAATTAGAAAATAAAATGTTTTGAAACGTTTAAGGGTTTTGCACTTGATATCTCTAAAACTTAAAACAGAAGGCTATCACACTAACTAAGCTTCTTAGGCTTGCAAAAACTTCCTGGAAGAGTTTACATGATTGGACTGAAAGTGGTCTTACCAAATTCTCAATGAGCTGAGGTCGGTTTATCCTAATCTGTTTAACTGTTTGATAAACATCGACCTCATAATCCAGCTCAAGACGCTCCAACAGAAGACTTGTGGCCACAAACACTCCACTCTTACTGGCTCCATTCCTGTCATGACAAATAATAGTCTAGTCTGATGTTTTATTTCAACAAAAGGATACAACAAGAACATGATGAATGCTCATTTGGACTCCATTGTAATGAGAAATGAAAACTCTGATATTTATATTCAACAAAAATATGGACAAACCATGGACAAAACATTCCAAAATAGAAAACTTTTCTTGTCTCATTAAAATAAAACCTGTCACTCATGTACTGATAACTGATGTCAATAACATACATGCAATGGACTGTGACTGGTCCCTTGCTGTTCTGTTTAAGCCAATCGTTAACCAGGCGGTGCAGACGCAGCAGTGGCGTGACAGAATTGGGTGTGGTCTGGTAATCAGGCCATGACTTGAACATAAATTGTTTGATGGCGCGCTCCTCGCCCTGATAAAGAATTTTTTATACAACTATCATTGGCAGGATAAACAGTGTATTATTAGTATTGGTGGAGATTATAACTGTCTAAATGTTTTATGGGAATACCACATCATAAGGATATCATCATATTAGATAGTTTCATTTCAAGAACAAAAAAATACAGTCCATCCTTTATGAAACAAGAAAATTAAAAATAGAATTTCAAATTTTCTCTCCCTTTTCATTCTGGTTTCAGTTGTATTTTATTAACACAATACAGAAGAATCGTCATTGAAAACATCCTTGTTAAAGTTTATTCCGGTCTGAATAAAATCATCTCAATGGATGCAGTGAAACATTCTCTTGTGCGCGATAAAGCATTTAATATTACTTCACAATATGGTGGCTACATGCATGTCAAAGGTGACCAAACTGACCTTATCAAGAAGACTAAACTGACATTATCATGATGACTAAACTGACCATATTACATGACTAAACTGAAATTATCAAGATGAATAAACTGACCATATTATATGACTAAACTGACATTATCAAGATGACTAAACTGACCTTATCAAGATGGCTAAGCTTGAAGACCCTGATAGTGACATCAGGATCAGCATCTGATGATGACAACAGCTCTACACTCAAAGGCCCATGCTCCTCTGTATACCCATACTCTTCAGGCCAGTACAAGGCACATGACTGCTCATAAAGGGAAAAAATGAAAGAAATGTTTTTTTAAAAATTAATAAACTTTGAAATATATATACAGCTTGTGCCTAATCTAGCAGGACTGAAAATCTGGCATCTTGAATCCATACTTATGTGTCAGCAGTGCATAGATCCAGCTGCCATGTGACCATAGAAGTGAAAAGGATTATAGGTTTGATAGTTTTAGTTGGAAATGTGTCTCTTTATGTTAGTGAATGTAAAAGGTGATTGTATATTTAAAAAACGAAGTGATTATTCACAGAGCTGTGCGGATAACGCTCGCCGTTATTCACAGATTTCGGTCTGCCGATAACGCTAAACGTTATGCGCAGAATGTGATAAAATAAATAATGAATATAAAATACAAAGTTCGATTATACACATCTCCTCGGTAGTGTAGTGGTCAGTATCTCCGAACGTCACCCAGCAGACATAGGTTCGATTCCCCGTCGGGGAAGCCTCATTTTTAATTAAATAAAATTTTAAAAAAAAATATTTAATGGTTATTTCGTAGTGTTAAATTCTTCCTATAGCTTTCGTTTTCTGTTCACATAGTTTTATTATTATTTTCATATAGTTTTGTTACTTATGTTACAAGTTTCAATCTATTTTGTTAGAATGTTCATTCAAGTTTTGTTAAAAAAATGTAAACAACATGGCATGGACATGCAGATCAGCCGCATAAACCATGTTTAAGTCAGATACAGCTATTATAACTGTACATTGTGATATACTTTTAGTTCTTTTTACTGTTTAATTTTCTTTGTATAATTCCACTCATAGACTTTATCCATTTGTTTTTTCTCTAATAAACAAATAATTATTAATAACTTACTTATTCAAATACTTTAGATCACAGAGTTGTGTATTAATGTTTAGCTGAAAAAATGTCACGTTTTATTTGTTTCATTTTATTTTCTAATAAGTATCATAATAAGTAGGGACACAATATGCCGCTCCAGAAAAAGTTGAAATAACACTTAGTGATGACAATGAAATGAACATACCGGTACCGTACTTAAAACATATCAATATCATTGACATCAACAATTTTAGCTCTTGTCAAACAGCATGATTTCCCCATGCCGACTGCTCGTGCCGGCTGGGAAAACCAACACCACTTTGCTCGAGTGGTGTACACGTGATCTGCCTCTACGCGGCGTTGCTGACCAGTACGGATTAACATCCGGAAGCCAAAGATCACACACGTCCATGTCAGAAGGACCCACTGAGCTAGGGGGGGGCGACGCAAAGCCCTCTTTCACTGGGAGGAAGACATTTTGCTCAAACCACTATTACTCATGACAATGCAAAATCTATCATTAACGCAGGTTCGACTGGGGGGGCTTGGACACGATCCTGCCCCTCCGACCGTGGCTTCCTCAAAAGGCCCTCGATACCCACTGTCGGGAGACTGGGTGGGACCGAGTAGAGCTACAGGTGTGGTGCGTGGACTGCACCCTCTCCCCGCGGATGTCCCCTTGGGGAGGGCGTCCCCTCTCGCACGTGTGACGCTTGACAGGCGCGTGCGAGGCCAACAAACGACTGGTCGAGAACGAATAGGTGGCA
>CAXITT010000836.1:125335-172992 GCA_964033795.1 Lymnaea stagnalis | reverse complement strand
GAGGAACTGCATTCAAGGGTCGCGGCATTAAGAAGGTTGAGAACCACTGCCATAATGATAAGATGCAGTATTACTAGAAATCCGAGTTTCATGGTACCATACTATAATACCTGAGGCAAAGTTGACCTCAAATTAATGTTTTAAAAATCAATTAAATTATGATTTTTTTTTTAAGAATTAGAAACTTTTAGAGATGAAAAAAAAGTGACGTCACAATTTTTGACCCCCCCCTTTCGCCCTCCCAAAAAGTGTCGCATTTTCTCAACCCACCCCCTCTAAGCGTGACGTAATTTGCCAGTGACCCCTAAATGTGAAAATTTACTTATAAAATAGTTTTAAATAGATATTTAGCAATGATCAAACCTTGATAAATTACTACAAGGGAAAAAACGGCAGAGTCCATTTTGACCCCACTCTCTACTATAATGAAATAAATCATGTTACATTCAAGTTTGAATTACTTTATCTATTTAATAACTCAGGGAAATGGACACTCTTGTGAAATGCATTTTAAAAATTACATTTTGTTGACACATTTTTAATGTGCATGGTTTTGAACTTTAAAAATGGAATATCTCAAAATAACAAAAATGTGACTCTGCCGTTTTTTCCCTTGTGGTCTTAATAACTCATGACCGTTCAGTATATTAATAGTTATATTAATATTAATAATAATAATAATGAAGTTCATTTCAAAAACAGGCTTCATCCCCAAAGGCTCGAAGCGCGGTACAAAGTCAACAAAGTACAAATCTATGATTTACCACATTTAAAACAAACGCAACACTACAAAAACTAATTACTAGCATACAATTGCAAAGTCTTTCTAGCCATTTCAACCCCAATATTAATAGCCTACATCCAACAATAATTTTTCACCAGTCTAGATCTAATGCATTATATGATTATTCGCAGATTTCGGTCTGCCGATAACGCTAAACATTATTCACAGAGCTGTGTGGATAACGCTCGCCGTTATTCGCAGATTTCGGTCTGCCGATAACGCTAAACATTATTCACAGAGCTGTGTGGATAACGCTCGCCGTTATTCGCAGATTTCGGTCTGCCGATAACGCTAAACATTATTCACAGAGCTGTGTGGATAACGCTTCCCTTTAAAAAAAGGGGGAAGAAAAAGTGTGCGAGAGATTTTTTTAAAAAGTTACCAACTATCATGGTTCTGGAAAGATACTCTGTCAGCGGAAGGGAAATCTGATCGACCTTAATAAAAAATGTGACTCACGTCAGAGAATTACTCGTTCCAATAAAAACCTTGAGCCTCAAACACCATAGCCAGAAATGGCCACAATACATTATACATTATCTTGGTTCGCATATCTGGCTCTCCCAAGCATTGTCCAACCTGTATCAGGCACAAAAATCCACCCATGTCCTTAAACAATCAGTGAATGGACTTATTGTTGATGTTCAGTTTGAAGGATGTTCCTCATAGACTTCATAGACGCGAGCGAAGCACTTTTGGAGTACACTGGCCTGATTCTCATTATAAAAAAAATTTAAAAACTTACTCGGTGATCAGACTTCCTCTTCCATTGTTGAACACAACACACTTTCTTAACAGTGAAATTTCGTAACAATAGAAAGCACAACCATGTTACCTGGTGACGTCTAATTAAATCTCACACGGAATTGTTCTGCTACTTTTATGGAGACATGATACCACTTCACAGTCACCAAACACTTAGGTATGAACGAAAATAATGGTCAAATGAGACCCATTTCCAACAATAACTGCTTAACACAACTTCCCTGACACGTGAGGGAACATGTGGAGGCTGAAGCTATGCACCGCTGACAAAGCCACGTATGCAGTTAAGATGCCGCAGTTTCAGCACTGTTACTTGTGGCACACTCTGTAAACGTTTAACATGCAAACACCCGCTCATCATTAAGAAATCATTTATTTAAATCTTAGGACGCTGCAATGGTAAGTCAAATATTAGTGAACATTGTCATCAGAAGAATGCTGCCTCTGAAATAAAAAATTGATTTCGGATTACCTTATCATTCCTGTCAAATTCATTCAACATAATAATAGTGTCAGACGATGTGTCGTACAGCATCCTCCAGAAGTCAGCCACAGTTTCAGGGAGGGGCATCTGCGTTACAATGAACTGATCCTTCTGCGTGTAGCCCTGGTTGTGTGTAAATGAGAGGCGATCGGGTCAACAATGAATTCAACAATGCACATAGTAACTGAGCCTTTAAGTTAAGTTCTAGAAAAACCAAGAAGGATAATGAGTTTAAAAAAAAAAAAAATGATTTATGAAATGAAAATCATGTGTGATTAAACAACTTAACTTACAGGCAATAAGAGTTATACTTAGAGCTAAAAATATAGTCTAGGTATTTCTAGAGATTAAAGATTCTTCCTTACTGACAAGTAGACTGCATTGATGTACTCATTACAACCCTCAACGGGTGTGTACAAGAAGGGACGGCTGCGGTTGGCTGGGAAAAAAGTCAAATTCACATTTACTTTCATACCAAAACGTATCTTAAAATTATTTTATAAGTACGGAGTATTATTTAGACTGGGTCCCACTTGACTGACATTTAATTCAGCTGTCAAGGCAATGTCTAATTTAGTCTAAATACCTGGCAGGATGTTTTTGAATCTATTTTTTGACATATTTTGTTCTTGGAAAGCTGTAGAGCATTCTTGCCTCTCAATGGTGGGGGAAAGTTTTTGTAGCACCTATAAAAAGATTAGAATTGTTTAAAGATATTTTGAAAGTTGCACCTTCAATTATAATTTTTTTTTAAAAAGATTACTAGTAGCAAGAGACAGAGTTTAGAGATAAGAGTTTAGAGACAAGAGTTTAGAGACAAGAGTTTAGAGATAAGAGTTTAGAGATGAGTTTAGAGATAAGAGTTAAGAGATAAGATTTTAGAGATAAGAGTTTAGAGATAAGAGTTTAGAGATAAGAGTTTAGAGATATGAGTTTAAAGAGTTTAGAAAAAAATCTGATTATTATTTAAAAATTTTCTCCATTTTTTATTAATAATTAAACAACCCTTAAAAACATTTTTTTTTATATCAATCCTTTATATGCATTTTTTATTTCATTTTATATTAATATTCTACTGTTCTACCCGCTGCTACACCACAGATTTATTTCACCAACTATTTCAGAAAAATAAAATAAAATATTACACACCAACCGCACTTGTGATATTTTTTTAAAAAGAATCTCAATTAGCTCAGTTATTGTGAATTTTATTTTTTGAAATCAGTGTCATCATATTTCCTTCATCTTCCACTTGAAAACCTGATTTTTGGGGGTGGGGTATGGGGGCTGAAAATTTGGCAGAATGTGTTGTCATCGGCTATGAGTCAAGTTTGAGTTCAATAGGTTGATGGGAAAAGGGTCAATTCGCTGTCAAATTTTTTTGCCACACACCCAGCCAGAAAGAAACACACGAACAAATACGAAGTTACTATAAAGGATTTAAAAAATTTGTCAAATTCATGTTTGCCTCGTGTGTCACTCTTGTTTTGGATTCATATTATTTTTCTGTTCTCATGTCAATGAACATAAAGGGAAGCTCTAGTACTCACATCATGCTGTTTCTCCATGTCACAAAACTCATCGTCTTCATGAACTAACATGGTTCTAGTACTCACATCATGCTGTTTCTCCATGTCACACAACTCATCGTCTTCATGAACTAACATGGCTCTAGTACTCACATCATGCTGTTTCTCCATGTCACACAACTCATCGTCTTCATGAACTAACATGGCTCTAGTACTCACATCATGCTGTTTCTCCATGTCACACAACTCATCGTCTTCATGAACTAACATGGCTCTAGTACTCACATCATGCTGTTTCTCCATGTCACACAACTCATCGTCTTCATGAACTAACATGGCTCTAGTATTCACATCATGCTGTTTCTCCATGTCACACAACTCATCGTCTTCATGAACTAACATGGCTCTAGTATTCACATCATGCTGTTTCTCCATGTCACACAACTGATCATCTTCATGAACTAGCATGGCTCTAGTACTCACATCATGCTGTTTCTCCATGTCACACAACTCATCATCTTCATGAACTAACATGGCCTCGTAGGTTGTGTGAAAGCTGGAGCGTGGTATTGTAGTGTTACCAGCCAGGAGAGCTTCTAGCACAGCATCATACACAAACACATACTGCTCCTAAACAGATGGAGTTGACAGCATGTATAACAGATTTTTTTTATAAGAACAGCATTATGCCTAAAGCCACAAAAGACTTAGATAATATTATGTAAAAATTAAAACTGCAAATATGAATCCGAATAAATTTAATCAATACTTATAAGGCCAAAATTATTTATGTCATTACTTTCACACCATTACTTCAAACTATCGCAGCAAAACAGGGAGTTTTTTTTTAAAGCACCAACTTTAATAAAACTCCAGGCTTATTTTGTGTTCAACAGCACATATAGATGCTGCACTTATTTTGAAACAAAGTTGCATAAATGAATTACTAGAGATATCTCTATAAAACAATGTTTATTGCTTAATCATGACACCAACACCCCCACCCTCCCAACAAGGTACCCCATTTCTTATTCTTTACAATTGTTACTGTGAATCCAAACATCCCGATCAAACCAAAACCCTTTACAGTCCTGATGTTTTATGGTAGTGACCTTTTTAGAATAGTGATATTTTTCCTAATAAATCTGGGTTATTTATTCACTGACCAATGTCTGAATCATATTGACCCGATTGGCTCTCATGAGTTGGGCACAGCGTAGAACATCCACCTGGTTCTCTGCAACGGCTTGATCCAGCAAGTAATTGAGGGCTATGAATGTTCCAGTACGACCAATGCCAGCACTGAACAACAAACAAATGTTAATATTTAGTACATACTCTAAAAATCCAGTGCTAAAAATAAAATTGTTAGTATTGCAAATAATCACAATCTAAAATGCATCACATTTGGAACACAGTAACATTTTAACTATTGTTAATGATTGAAGTATATTTTCTTTAAACAATGTTTTCATGAAGCAGTATTGACAATATAGTTGTTGCTTACTTTAAAAAATGGAAACTTAATATAGTTGAATTAACATGTTAGCATATCTTTTTGTTGTGATATATTAATTTTTATTTCTGTAATTTCTAAAAGGTACACATATTATATACATCGCATAGGTTGAACTAACTATGACCAAAGATTTGATAATTGATTACCTGCAGTGAGAAAGAACTGGTGATGTGTCCTCAGGTTTAAAGTTGATGACTTTCCTTCTGAAGGAAAGGAGTGTAGTAGGGTAAGTGGGAGCTCCATGGTCAGACCAAGTGGTGAAGTGAAACTGTTTCACTATGCGGCTATTTTCCATTTCCTGGAATATTAACAGAATTTAGACACAAGGTATAAAATATTACAATTGTTGCAAATCAGTTATTTAAGGTGTTTTAACTGAACATAAAATGGTTGCGTGGGTAAAATTATAGGTGGTTGCATTGGGTAAAATTATAAGTGCATTTTTTAAACAAAATTTTTGAAAAATTTAAATGCCTACAAAGATATGAAAAAATGTAAAAACTCAGGACTTAATGATTTAGTTTTCATGCACCTATTTCTAACTCAGAACTTAATGTTTCTGTTCCCATGCACCAATTTCTACTGATGATTTGATCATAGCCAAACACCGTTTCTACCTTGGTGAGTTCAAAGGTCCTTATAATAAAGTCAGTGTACTTGGTGACATTGACCAGCAGAACAGTTAGTTCTCCATACTTCTGGCTTCCTTCATCAGGCCAATATTGCTCACATTTTTTCTGAAATAAAAGTAAAACATTTATTAATTTGGATTTGGTCTAAATATGTAAATACTAACAAACATAAAAATAAGTAGGATCACTCTTACTATGAATTCAAATTACCATTGAATAAACAGAAATAAAATAATAAAACTACTAGTAAGAAAGATATAAAGATCATCTCTCCCTCTCCATCCTAGCATTGGCCTTATCCTTTGTATACCATACATTTATGTAGGACTCATCCCTGATGCAGGTAAATCAGTCAATGTGACTAACTTACTCTAGTTCACATTTACCTTGCAAGCTTCCATTAGATTTGTCAACATGATGATTTTGGAGACTTTGTGCTGCCATACCATCCTCCAAAAGTCCCTGATCATAATCTTGTTTGGACCTGATAAATAGAAAAAAATTACAATTTAAAAATTAAATATTTACAAGCTACAATTGACAGGTCTATGTTGAAACAATTTATTTGCTAATGAGATAGTTATACATACACATTTTATTTAAAGAAAATAAGTTTTATTTCCTAGATATCAGCCGTAATTGAAAATTAATATTTCTTGCCCTGAGATAAGTTGCAGTTGGCATGACTGATTTAAGCAGTCAAATTCAGGATGAAAAGAAATATTATTGAATCATTATATTTTCAAAATCTATAATTTATCAACAGTCAGTTGTGCATATCATAAGGTCTAATCGCCAAGGAGTTATAAGACAAGATTTTTGAAAAGTTTTAGAACTGTGCGTGTGCTTTTAGTATAATTAATCTGTCACAGATGCTATAAAAATCTAGGGCAAAACTGGCACATGAATAAAAAAAATGAGCAAGAAAGGAAACCAACAGAAGTTAAAGTGTGCTTTCTATCCAGGCTGACACCTTGGTCATGTAAGACTAAGCCTTTGTTTGGTGAATGGATAGCCCAAGAATTAAACCATAAATCAAAATAAGATAGCAAGTGTGACGTGACGTACGTTGTCTAGGGGTCGGTCCCCTCTGTACTAGCCACAGAACAATTTTTCAAGGGTCTAGAACCCCTTTATTTCCAGCTCCTACAGAGCTGACTCTTGTTCCAAGTATCAACAAACAATTCAGGGATTCAGATTTTCTTATTTATTGGCTATGTGTGCCTATATACCACTACACAAAACAGTTAAAGTTACACAAGTCCTCTTCCATCCGTAGAAAAAACTCACTACCTTTCACAAGACAAAAATCAAAACCCCATATCCACAGCACTCGCCACTGCTCACTCCCTCAAAACTCAACTCACACACGTGGTTTTTCCCGACACAGCACACCGGTCATACCTTGACCGAGAAAATTAAAAACTCGTGGGGCACACGGGGAAAATAAACTCACCCACGATTGGTCAAATTAACATTATAGAAGTTGACACAGAAAACTCACGCGTACCTCTAACTGTGTCAACTCTTTAGCTAGCTAGACCTCAAACTGTGTCAACCTTTAAGCTAGCCAGACATCCATCTGTGTGAACTCTTTAGCTAGCTAGACCTCAACTGTGTCCACTCTTTAGCTAGCTAGACCTCTAACTGTGTCAACTCTGAAGCTAGCCAGACCTCCATCTTTGTCAACTCTTTAGTTAGCTAGACCTCCGCTTGTGTCAACTCTTTAGCTAGAAAGACCTCCATCTGTGTCAACTCTTTAGCTAGCTTGAGCTCCAACTGTGTCAACTCTTAATCTAGCCAGACATCCACCTGTGTCAAATCTTTAGCTAGCTCGACCTCCGCCCGTGTCAACTCTTTAGCTAGTTAGACCTCAATCTCTGTCAACTCTTTAGCTAGCTAGAACTCTGACTGTGTCAACTCTTTAGCTAGCTAGACCTCCAACTGTGTCAACTCTTAAGCTAGACAGACATCCATCTGTGTCAACTCTTTAGCTAGCTCGACTTTCGCCCGTGTCAACTCTATAGCTAGATAGACCTCCATTTGTGTCAACTCTTAAGCTAGCCAGACCTCCATCTGTGTCAACTCTTTTGTGACGTGACGTACGTTGTCTAGGGGTCGGTCCCCTCTGTACTAGCCACAGAACAATTTTTCAAGGGTCTAGAACCCCTTTATTTCCAGCTCCTACAGAGCTGACTCTTGTTCCAAGTATCAACAAACAATTCAGGGATTCAGATTTTCTTATTTATTGGCTATGTGTGCCTATATACCACTACACAAAACAGTTAAAGTTACACAAGTCCTCTTCCATCGTAGAAAAACTCACTGCCTTCATAAGACAAAAATCATACACCATATCCACAGCACTCGCCACTGTTCACTCCTTAAAAAAAACTCAACTCACACACGTGGTTTCCCCCGACACAGCACACCGGTCATACCTTGACCGAGAAAATTAAAAACTCGTGGGGCACACGGGGAAAATAAACTCACCCACGATTGGTCAAATTAACATTATAGAAGTTGACACAGAAAACTCACGCGATCTGAACGTGACAGCAAGAATGGTTATAAATATTTCAAATAATAAAACTGATTATAAAATAATTTGTCATCAAGTAACAAACAGTAATCCATAAGGCTTGAAAGTTGAATAAGTTTATGAATGACATAATTTCAATATGGGAAGAATAGCAAATTGAGACATATCTGGTGACAAATTATCTTACCTTGAGATGCAATGTAGGCTTTAGGTTTGGCATACCCCTAAAGGAATAAATAGTCTGTAAATAAACTTGACCTAATTTCCTTGGAAGTTAATATCTGAGCACTTATCTTAGATGAGTACAAAGATTTAAAATGCCACAAATATATGCGTTGAGTTTTAAATTTGCATCATATGTTGATTAACAAAAAGCACATCTTATTTAAGCATATAATAACCAAGTCTGCATAAGTTTAACAACAAAGTAAATAACTCAGGTTACATTTGGGTAAACTAAATACAGCTAATATAACTAATACAAATGTACAGTGAAATACGTTCAATGCTTAACATGAAAAATTGGTTAACATGAAATAATAATGTGGTCCAGAGTATACTTTTTGATACTTTTTGAATGCATTGTTAAACACAAAATTTTGTTAACACGAAGAAATATTTCGGTCCCCTCAGTTTTGTGTTAAATGATTTTCACTGTACTGCAAACATTAGCATCATAATCAGAAAAATGTGTATTGGTCTTTGAAGAGGGTATGGGGATGTGTAAATATTATTTTAAATTAATTAATTAATTAATTTTAAACAGAGCATTGTACAATTTGGTTGAAGTAAAACAAACTCAGTATTACTTACATCCATAAAGTTAGCATTAACATAATCCGAGAAAGGTTCGTTAGGTAATGGATCCAGGATAACACGAGAATGATCATCTGTAAGAAATGTGGAATTTAATATTAAACAAAGAATGCCATCTAGTTCAATAAGTATCTGCATTAAATTTTAATTAATATTATCATTACTTTTGAATTATGATTATTTTTTTTGTTTTTTTTTTCCAACTGAAAATATGTTATTTAAGCGGTAGTCTTACAGGCAACAATGTTTCCATATCTATTCTTCACTTTATTCTCTTGTCTCCTGGCCACTTCACACTGGGCAAGAAGTCCCATAGGAAGCTCCTGTGATAATTCAAGAAATGTGAAGTTTTAAAAAATTGCACAATTGAGTTTGAAAAGGTAAAAAAATTCCATCTCCATCTGATTGGAAAAATACATAATATTTATCAAATCTACCTAAAAATAAATAATACACTGCAGATTTGCTAAGCAACATGTTACAAATCAATGAAATTTTCAACACATACAATTTTAACTTTCAAACTGTTACTGTTAACTCAAAAATTTAGAAAAAAAGACATATAGATATAAATATGGTATATTTTCCAGTAAAATAAAAGGCAGTGCAGCTCAAACTTTGTTATAGTGTGATTACGATCATGACCAGTGGGCACTGACCTCAAATTCCCTCTTAAAACCTTCCAAACTGTGCTCCTTGTGTTTCAAGATATAACTATGTAAATCAGGTATGGCCACTGGGCTTGTCTGTTTCCTGGCATTAACATTGACATAGATTGGCTCCTGGATGCCATTGATGCCCTTCTCATCATCGTCCTTAATGCATGATGGAGGTTCACTTCCTGTCAAAATAGAATCACCTATGATTTTCTTACTATGGTCTACAACAGCGGTTCTCAACCTGTGGGTCGCGACCCCTTTGGGTGTCGCTAGACCCTTTTCCAGGGGTCGCCTAAGACCATTTGAAAACACATATCCTTACAGCTATGAATTAGCAACGAAATTAATTGCGTGGCTGGGGGTTGCCACGACACGAGAAACTATATTAATGGGTCGCGGCACTAAGAAGGTTGAGAACCACTGGTCTACAAGATTTTGCACAATTGCCCTCTCAGCTTTATTTTGAACAGCCTAGACCTTTATGCTTCTAAAATTATTACTTTAGATGGGATGAAAAATTTTAATTTATTTAAAAATTATTTTTTTACTGCAAATAGCGTGTAAGGAATAGTTAAGAGCAATAACAGAGAAGTTGCTGCAGCAGCCTGCCATAGTTAATGGATTAATAAAGACAATATATTTCCAAAAAAATTATCTTTATGTGTAATCAAAACATAAGAAAAGTAAAAACTTGGATTTAATATACAAACAGTAGCTTACCCACTCTTGAGTCACCTAACAAGTGACAACTTTCTTCTCGAGTTAAAGTATCATTGCAATGCTCAACACTTTTATTATTGGAAACATTCATATTCTTGTGTCGCCGCCTTCTGTAGGCAAAATATTTTTAATTAAGTGTTTGGCATGTATTAAAAATCTAATCAGATAATCAATCCACTGGAGCATAAAAAATGTAATAAAGTAATGTAATTTGACCAACGTTACATAATATTGTACCTATAAAGCAAGGCAATGATGAATATCAGAATGATGACCACAACAGCTCCTCCCACTGCTGCCCCTATTGTCACGTTGGCTGAGTTGTTATTCGGTTTGATTCCTGAAAATATTAAAATGTCATCAACAAAAGATTAATTTTTAATATACAGAATTTTTATTTTGAAAGAACTGCTGTTGAATATATATATTAGTTATAGCTCTACAGATAATGATAAAATTTTGGCTAAATGGGACACTTTTAATAGTATCATACTAATATTAAAAGTAAAATGACTGTAAGACACCAAATTAATGTGTTGTAAAAATAACATTGAATTTCTTTGCAAGCAAAAAAAAAAAAAGTAGATAAAACCTAAGAGTGAGTGGCTAAACCTAACTCACCTTCAAAAATTTCAATCATGGTTCCCACTCTATTTTAAAATCATATTTTCCCTACTTTTTCCCAACTAAAAACAAAAAAATTCCCGACTCTCAAAACGGCGTTTTTTTAAATAATATAAAAACAAGAGTAAAATAGTCAAAACGAAAACAACATTGAAATACAACACAAATGAACAAAATTAATCAATTAAGGTGTATACAATGTAAATATTTAATTAAATTTCCTAGCAAAGTGCAATTATTCAATTTACTTAGACTTTTAACAAGCAAGGGCAACTTTTGCAATGTGTTCTCTGGGGCATTTTAGAACATACGTATAACTACCACAAGTGGAAAGCATCATTTCTTATATGGAGTTAATGCTCTCTTCTTTGTGATGAAAATGGATAGTTTGGAGTCAACACACTTTAGTGTCTATAAAATCTCTTCAATGAGGGTTTCATATTTCAACACATAAATTGGGAGCTTGACTGAGAAGCTGCAGAATTGGACACCTTAGATAGGGGATAACGTTGTAGTTGAAATAGATAGATGAAGTCTCATCAGATGATTGACATTTTTAACATTTTCCCCTTGAATACTTGATATCAATATTTCCAAGAATACACCATTGAGCAGAAGTGATGACTTGTTCAATCATTATCATGATTGCTGTCCTGACCATCAATCTTTAAGGAACTGTTGGGCATTATTTTATTGAGCCTAGATCCTGAGTAGTGAAACAACATAAATATATTATCATAGTCATATTAGGTTTATAATTATAGTAAGATTTTATAGTAAGGCATACATCCTATATAGACTATACAATACCCGTACTAAACGAGTCAGAAGATTATACTAATATAGTCATATGAATATGACACAGCATAGTCAGGATTTTCCAAAGGGGATTGGATCATTGATCAACCCCCCCCCCCCCCTTTTTTTTTTCTCCAAAACATCCCTTGCCGACGCCACTGTGCTTATGAATAATAGTATAATACTGTAAAGTATACCCAGAGCACAGGAGTGCATAACTATAAATAAAGACTAACTATATACAGCTATGTTAGGCTCACTGAGTATTGAATGTATCAAATCAACTAGTTTTCATAACTTTTAAATGAAGTTCTGGAGTCAGCCGTAAATTAGTGTTACCGTAGGCGTTTTGTTTACATTGTGTTCACATCATGTTTTTCATGCGTCTCGTGCATGAACTCTGGGTGACCCCAAGTTTGGCTATGATGGGTGTAGCTTAATTATAGATTGCCTCCCTTGACTACATGTAAACATAGTCTATAGTCTTTCAAATTAGAATTCTTTAGAATCTACGAGATGGCTCTAGGCACAGATACAATGCTGAACCTCTTTCTAGAAACTTCTTTTAGAAAGACTATAAAAATGCTGATGGACAGGGAGCGAGTATGACCTAGGGAGATTGCTATTACGATGCGAGACAAATAGAGAGGCGAGTTTTGGGATTAGGATACTTTACTGATCGTAGATTTGTATATTAATATTTACTGTGTTTGCGTGCACCTTTCTTTCAACTTTGTACCAGTACCAGTTCATTGCTGAAATGTGAGTCAATAGCATTTGTTTTATTTTATTTTTTTAATTTTTAAATTAACTTAATAAATTATTGTTTGTAATTAGCCCTTGTTTGGGTATTCTGTATTTAATTAATGGTATCGTCCTTTGCTATGTACTGTTTATCAACGAGCCATATATATTAAATAAAAGGTTAAATTCTCTACACTTCGGTACGTAAAACTATGAAACTACGCAATGCAAAAATAATATCACAAAATAACTTAATCATATTAGCCTACTTAAATTTAGAAGGCCTACTTCATAATTAAATTTAAATTGAACTTAAGGTTTAAGTCTTTAAAAAAGTTAAAGGCTGCCTAGTTCTAATCAAAAATACATGACGCGACATACAGTAAAACCGTTAAAATTATAAACTTATTAAGACATAACAAAGTACGCTAACCTTAGTCACTTTAGACAGCGCTTGAACGAGTAGTTTTCTTTTTATAATGGTTACCTCACATCAAAAACTAGATTCAAATAATTATTTACTATTTTTTTACACTTTACTTACCCAAACATCTCTTGATCGGCGATGTGAACAGAAAATAAATATTTCTGGTCTACCGAAACTTGTAGAGCTCAAAATGCATGCCCAGTTAAGGGGAAACCACTAGCATTTTGGCAACGTTCTTTTGATAACAGAAAGGCTAAATATAGACGAGATCAATTATCATGGAATCCAAATTTATTATTACTTTTTACAAGTTAAAAATATTCCAGACTAGCTGAAAAATTTCCTTTCCAGAAGGCTCATTTCCCGGTTTTCATGACCGGGAAAATTATTAAAGGAATTCCCAACTATTTCCTGTTTTCCCGAATGCGTGGGAACCCTGTTCAATGGAAACCTTGATTGATAATCAATAGCTTCCTTTGTATGGAAATTATCAACTGTGAGTTGTGTTTTATTTGAGTTTGATGTCTTCAACAATAACAACAAATGTAACGGTGCACAAAGATTTTTTTAATGACCACAACCGGATACTAAAATTAAACCCCTTTTTTTGTAACAACTATATATACAATGACAGTTTACAGATTTGTCTATTAGAGAGTTAACTTATAGAGATTCTTACTCTCTGCACATTCAAATCCAGTGTGCCCATCCTTACAACCAGAGAAACACAGACCAGTGAAAGGATCACAGCCACTGTTGTCTTTACACATACCACATTTGTTGCTGCAGTTCTTGCCATAGAAATGTTTGGGACATACTGAAAAGTATAGACCAATTAACATTACCATATACAGGCTTATGTGTTTCTAGTATATTCAACAGAAATGTCTAGAATAATTTTAGCACTTCCTCCTGAAATTTATAAAAATTAATTTCATAATTTATTCTTGAACATCTATGAAATTTTAAAAAAAATCTAAATAGACAATGTTAGAAACCAAAACTTGATTGATTTTTGTAAAGTTGAATTCTTCTAATTTTATCCATGTCTTTTTCCTGTTTGGTTTTTACAATTATGTTAAAATCACTTCCTTTCTACTCCTCTTTACTTTGTTTTTGTTTGGTTTTAGCACCCTCTCCTATTTTTTTCTGTTTTAGGTAGGATATGTATATTGATATTATGTAAATTTAATTTATACTTATTAAATGTGTTTTGTTTGTTTGTACTGATGAAGGCATGTGCCGAAACGTTTACTTGTGTATAATGTATAATTATTATTAAAGCATAATTAATATTGTTATATTGACACAATTTGTTTGTGTCTTATTAATCTAATTTTATTCACTTTGTAAAGATAAAGCTACCTCCCAACACAATGCTGAACAGAGTACAACAGTCAAAGTTGAGAGTTCAAACATTTTTGAAAGAACACTAAGTAATGTATTTCTACAATATTTACACCAGTCATTGCTCATTAGAGGCCATTTTTTTAAACTTTTGGCAGCATTCAAGGGCAAGTAAAGTGAGCATTTGTGCACCAACTGCATGAGGGGTTATTCTGTTTTATTTTTTTTTCACCGTTAAAATATTTCTGCCTCTTCAGCTCAGCATAAATAGTAATACATTATAAAATATTACAAGATAAATTTTCTTTTTGAAGTCCTCTAAAAATTGCAATTAAAAAAAAAATTTGAATTTGCCATGACTATGACCCGCTGTCTCCTGGGTAAGTATTTTAAATACAATGAACGCAATAAGCCACACTTACATTCATCACATGTTTGACTAAAGTAGCCATCTTTACAGCCATGGGGACAGTATCCAGTTTGAGTGTCACACTGTGCACCTCCCATACAAGCTCCACACTGTCTTTCACAATTGACACCATATCTACCCCTACACTCTATACAGTTCAAGTAAACAAATGTATAAACAAAATTTTAAAAAAACATCATGAAATTTATTGTCAAATTATGTGACAAGCTTCTAAATTTATAAGATTAAAAGTGACACGATAAAGTTCTTTAAGCATGCAAAAATCTTGAACCGCAAATGTCCTTCCTTCATTTTAACACTTGGTAGGTAAGGAAAACTAAAGCACACATAAAGTACATTAAGGGCTGTATGAAAAGATCAGTGAAAGTCATGGGCGCCCGCAGAAACCTTTCTAGGATGGGGCAAAAAAAATTGATTAACTTTCCGGGGGGGGGGGGGGCAAATTTTTTTTAATAATTTTTTAATATAGTTTTAATTTACTGTAGCGTATTTGTATGGTGAACGAACAGACAGGACATCAGCTTAGTTACTTTCTCTTTATTTTCTCTTTACTTTAATACATTTTTTTTGTCTAAAATTTTTTATCCAATCAATCCAGGGGGGGGGGCAATTGCCCCACCTTGCCCCTACCTGCGGGCACCCATGGCCTGAATCCACATTGGTAATCACCTAGTATTTCTTCAGTGTAAGGTTGTAGTCTTTTGGCAATTAGCTTCGTCAGTATTTTGTATGAAATATTTAATAATGAAGTTTGGAGCCTTTCTTGTGTATTGGGGTTATTAATGCTGTTCCCATTCTGTTGGAATTTTTTTCTTCTTGCCAAATTTTAATTGACAAGACAATGCCAGTAACTGACAAGACATCGACATTAAGTGACAAGACAATGCCAGTAACTGACAAGACATCGACATTAATAGACAAGACAACGACATTTTTTTACAACGACATTAAATGACAAGGCAATGGCATTAAATGACAAGACGATATTAAATGACAAGACAATGACATTAAATGACAAGACAATGACATTAATTGACAAGATAACGACATTAATTGACAAGACAACGACATCTAATGACAAAACAAATACATTCTTGACCCGCCAAAACTACTGACAACTCACCCTCCCCTGCCCCTACACCTAAGAGTAAAGAGGAATTCCCCCCCCCCCCCCCCCCCCCCCCCCCCCCCCCCCCCCCCCCATGAAATCTCGGACTAAGGCAGGGTTCCACGAGGATGTCACGTGCGATCTACGTCACATCAACCACGTTGTGCACGCGTATAGCAGACGATATTTACAACTAGAGACCGACCGAAAGTGAGTTTCTGATTTCGGCCGAAACCGAAACAAGACTGAAATTTATAATGACTTTCGGCGGAACCCGAAATTAAACCGAAAGTTAACAGTTTAGATTCGGCCGAAGCCGAAATTTAAATAGAAATTTAACCACATTTAACTCGGCCGAAACCGAAACTGAATATTTATGTATTTTGAAATTCGTCCACGCATACATTCTACATATAACATCGACAAAATGATGGGGGAAAGTTTCTATATTTACATTCATTTTAACAAAAATGAGATCATCGTGAAGATTAATAAATAAACATTTAATGAATATTTTGGCTTTTACTATTTTAATTTAAAAGTATTTTAAATTTCTTAATATATTTTTAAGTAGTATGATAAGACAAACTTAGGACGGGGGTTTGGGGGGGGGGGAATTTCATGCAAAATAGATCCCTGAGGGCCTTTTTCTTTTATAAAATAATTACATTCTGGAACATTTACTTATACTATTTTTTTTTTTTTTTTTTTCTAAAATTTTTTTTTCCAACCCATCCGGGGGGGGGCGGGGGCCCCCCCCCCCCCCCTTGCCTCCCCCTGCGGGCGCCCATGGCGGAAGTCGATAAGAGAAGTTTGAGGTTTCCGCTGCCATCCCCCTTTTGTTTTAAGAGAAAAAGAAAGAGAAGAAAAAAAAAAGATTTGTTGCATAAAATGCTTTGGCAAATGAGCTGAAATGGGAACACAAAAATTATTTGGTTATCAACAAATTGTCTTTACAAGTCTTCATGAAGTTAACATTAAAATCTTTTTAAGGTGACCAAAGTGATAAATTGACCCACCAGTGTTGCACAACCTGAGGGAGCTGTTGGGAGAGGTATAGCCTGGTTCACAACCATCTAGACAATTGCCAGTCACTGGATTACAAATGTCCTGGTTTTTACATTTTCCACAAGGCGACAAGCAGTTTCTTCCAAATGTCATGTTGCAGCCTGTAGGAATGTTACAGAATAATCATTGATATATCTTTCTTTCATGCTTCTTGGTAAAAATATAAAATAATGGTGATCCTATTTATTTTATATGAACAAACAATTAGTAAAATGATGGAATAGGTTTTAATAATAACAATCAAAAGATTGCTTCCAACCTTCCGCTTATTACTTAAGAGTGGATATGTTAATAAGCTAAAAAATGACCAACTAATAATCTACACTGCATCCGTGTACCATTCAGATAAAGAGAATTTAAGTACAGATTGGAATCAAACCAAACACATTGGACTTAAAAAAACCCTGCTGACGACCTGACCAAACCAGAACTCTACTGGCATATGAACTATTTACGCCAGAAATGCCTACTGCCATTGTTATCTGTGACACCTATATGTTAATTAAAACTAGAAAACACAATTTCAAAATGATTTTTTTAAAAACCAAAATGATTTCTTTTTGGTTTTTTTATCATCCCCTTCACTGACCAAAATATAGACTATTTCCTGCTATATTACAGCAGTTTTTCCAGACTAACTGTCAACTCCTAGTCTTCTGGGATTTATTACATTCGTCAAGTTCTTTTCACACATAGAATGCGTCATACTATTCCTACTATCACTGAACAAACTCAACTCCTTTTCATAATAATTCTAACTTTAATGTCTGAGTAAATATTATAAGCATAACACGTGAATATAGCGCAGCTCACTATCCGACATAAATAATACACACCCTAACACTCCAAAGTTCCACTCAAGACTGCCGCATGACTAAAGCATACGTCACAATATTGCATAGACAATACGTCACGAATCAGCATAAAAATACGTCATAGAGACAATGGCGGGAAGAGTGTTCAATAACTATAAGAGTCAAGCGCGGGAAAAGCGTTCGACAACTGATGAACATAATATTCAGTCGCAACAATTACTAATGAACGCTCATACTCGACACTAACTTGGTCCCAGTGTCCTTCTCTCATTCATTTGTTTAATTCTCAATAATAAAAAATATTTATCAGTAATAAATAAAATATTTATCAGTTATATGTATTTCTAAAAGGCTTAGCATTAAGCCATTAGGTAGGCTTAGCATTAAGCCATTGAGTGTTTAAATAATTGAAATTGAAATACCTATCTGACAAGATTCTCCCATGTAGCCTTCAACGCAGCCCTCTAAACACTGGCCTGTCTCTGGATGACAATCCTTGTCATAGCATTTATCACAAGTTTTAGTACAACTTGGTCCAAACTTGCCCCTAGTACAATCTGCAGACACAACAGTAAAAACAGCAACTCATTTAATTTATCTTTCTTCTAGAGATTTATCAATGACCTTGGTTAGGGACTGGGTTCCAATGTGGCATGTCTACACTTAGCTACAAATGGCGGTCCAGCCTCCTCCCATAAATCCTATTATACTGCTGAAAGTTTGGCCTCTCATACAGGGAAATCCAATGAGAGTGGAAATTTTTATACAGGTGACACATTTAGGTAGGTAAGTTTATATTGCAGAAGTACTCTGGAATGTTGTAGATGAGGCAGCACCTGATACACCCATGCATTCACAATTTCTAAGAAGGTGAGGCTCTAACTTTCAGCCTGGCTGTTGCTCAGCCTCCCCATTTGAGCACAATAAAATGCACTGTCATGTTAAAAACAATGTGGTTTACTTACTGATTTGTAAATCCTTCAAGATTTTAATTGCTATTTTGGTATTCACTATTCTTAAATGAGTATACATAACTCACTATGAGAGCACTGAGGTCCAATCCACCCATCAGCACAACCACGAGGACAAAAGCCATTTTGATCACAAGTCTCATCAGTATTTTTGCAATGACACTGATTTTTGCAACCTTCTCCGAACAGTTGATTGGGGCAAGCTGAAGTATAAAAGCAAACATTTTTCTTTTTAAGTTACAAATTTAAAGCCAAAAATTGAAATCTCTTAACATTTAAAAGACACACAATAAAAAAAACTTGTGTCAAGTTGCCACCATTCAAATAATCCATACTCATGAAATTATAAATATTATGTAATATTATAAATGAGAAAAAATGTTTAGGTTCACTTACAACACAAGGAAATATTGCAAAAACCATAAGATCCATTCACTGATGTATAGCACCACATCCGGTTGAGCCGGCCACCAGTAGACACAATTGGGTTCCGACAGTAATTCTGGGGGTCATCTCCTTTTTCAAAACTAACTACTATAGCCTTTGACTTCTCTTGACTCCATGAAACGCAATCCTGATTATTATCTGTCCTATTCCATTGGCCCATGTAAGAGTTCCCATTATAATCATACTTGCATTTGCTTTCTGAAAAGTGAGTGATATAAGTAGATTAAAAATGTATACCTTGATTAAGGCATCACAATCCAAAGGAACTTACTTTGTAAAATGGTACTAGCATTCTTAAACTTCTTGCAACTTGAAAGTTCTTATCAATGCCATGCCTTCATTGGGCCAGAGGGACTAGGCTAGTCCCCTGATATTTCAGTTAAATTTCCATGGGACATCAAGCATAATATAAAACGTTTGAAAAACCAGTATTAGTATTTGTCAGTATCTAAGACACAACGTGTCCCCATACTAGTATTTCTTATCTTTTACCTAATGTTAATTTCAAGGCGGAATAATTTTTTAAATTTTTTTAAATGGTCAACTGCAAAAGTTTTACGGTATTTAAAATTCTGTAATTCTATTGTTGGCCTTGTGTGCTGATCAGAGCATGTTGAGTAAGCCTAGTAAAGGCTAAGGGTGTGTCAAATAGGCCTAATAATGGCTAGGGGGGGATGTACAATAGGCTTGACCATGGCTTTCCACAGATTTTTATTTTTTTAATATATCAGTTTATTTATATTGTTACATGTTTGTTTATTCCTTTGATATAAATATGGTCCATCAATTGAAGAGAGCTAGCTGTGAAAATTGTAACCAATCAAAGAGTCATTGCTAAGCCACAAAAATTATACATTACAATTATGTGGATAGTATTCCATTTTAGCCCAATAGTTATAGGTTTATAGCACCTTTTGGATAAGTTTAAGCACACAACTGGTACTGTAACAATAGGGGATGACTGGAGGTTAATATTAAATAATGACATACAAGGTTACAGATTCTAAAACATGAGTCTTACCAAAAAGACAAAGTGAGCCGTAGAATCCAGGTTTACACCCTTTTAGACATTGAGTTTTTACAGAATCACATTCCTCTTCTAAACAATTGGCACAGCTCAGTTCACATCTCCAACCAGCCTTACCAGAAGGACAATCTGAAACATGGCAAGAACATTATTTCTAAAGTATGTTTGCACTCTTCTAAATACCGTTACATTATAACATATTTAAATTTTATGAAAGGGAAAGGGGGGGAGGGGGGTTAAAGAATACAACCATTTTTGGGCAGACATACAATTTTTAAATCAATGCCATGTGGAACAATGTCTTACAACTGTGGTGACTGACTAACTAACTCTCTTAAGAAAAACAGCAAACTATCGAGCCTGAGTTCATTAAGTCTTCCCCAATGTGCCCCCTCTTCCCCCCAACCCAACTAGCATAATTCTAGTCAGGCTGCGAAGCAGCACTTCGGGGGTATTCCGCCACTGAGGCAGCCCCACCCACCTTCCACTCTATTGACTATGCGAGTGGGGCGGGACCAATGAAGGAACACCTGGCCCGCTGGTGATGCTTCTCTCACAGCACATGCAGTCAAAGTTTCTAGGGGTAGGGATGGATATAGTTTAACGCCTCCAAAAACACCCCTTTGCATCCCGGGTGGCATCGGACGCCCCCTAGTAGGGATTTCTACACATGGTTTCTACTTTGTGACTAAGTCACACCGTAGCTTGGATGAAACGGTGATTGACAAATGGTTACATTGCACAGATTAATCTGTATATAGTAGTTAATCTGCCTAATAATTTTTTTTTCTTCTGATTTATCATATAAAGCTATATATAGTATAGTTTTTTTTGGACATCATAAAATGCTATACAGGTGTTAGATGTAAATGGTTTTACTCTAAATTTAAACTTTTTGTTTTGATTGTACAACTTAATACCAGATATATGAAAGTGTCAACATGGCAAGCTATAGGTGTATCTCTGGACAACTCATTTTTTTACATGCCACAACACATCAAACACCACAACCATGTTTTTCAATGTTTCCTTGCTGTGAAAACTCTTGACAGCTTGATATTTGTGATTGAACGGTATGTATCAAATCCCATGAGATTGATACCTCAGATTTGATTCCCCTGTTTACCACTTATGCATCTTGCAATGACTTGATATAGAAATGCAGTGCATTCAAATGATCCAGACTGATGATGGGTGAGGTGGGTGAGATTTATATAAAATTTAAAGAATTGTTTGTGATAAGGACCATCCCAATGGTCTTCATCTTAACTATACAATTTTAAGTATATGCACCTAACAGCCAGTAGAAGACCCAGGCCCCTGTTTTTTATAAGGTGGATTTTTTAAATTTTTCATCACATGATGAAAACACTACCCAATGACATTTCTATGAAGTCAACTCATGTACTTATGTAGGAAACCAGTTGGGATGGCTTCTATTAGACAATGTCAGCCTTTGATGTTAGCTGTCAATCAACTTCTGGCAGCATCACAGTTTCATTAAATGTCACATTACAGGTACCCATACTTGTAAGTATAATAGTCTGTCAGTTTGGAGATTGGGAATGTTTTTTATAGTCCAGCTGCACAGTCAAAAGTATGTGAACCAGGGGGAACTGACTACTGCTTCTTCTGCTGATGGTAATAATATTTTACTAAATTAATCAATACTGGATGATTAGCCAGGTAGATTAATAGTAAACTGCCTATTAGTTAACTGTACAAACCTAAGTCAGGATTTTAGTTCTCCCAAAAGAAAGGTTATCTTAATGGTTCAACAAGTTCATTACACCTAGCTATTTCCTTATAGCTGGGCCCTGGATGAATTCAAACCTGCTAGCAGCTTGGTCAAGAGGCAGATAAAGTTGGCATTATACAACAGGGCTGATAGTGTCGGGTAGGGGTGGTTTACAAACTGAAGATTTGACTTTATTTAAATAAAAACAACTATTCAATAGACCAGTGCTCCACACTTTTTTTACTCTCACAGCACACATAGGCCCACCAAATACCTGGCGGCACACCACAAGTAACAACATACAAAATATTGGATAATTTTAAGCTTTTTTTCTGGTTCTGGCAGTGTTTTTTGCTACATCCATATACTGGCATCTGTGCAACAGTTGGGGGAATGATGTTGCAAGTCTAACAGCTCCTAGATGATGCCAGGGCAGCCTTGAAGCTTTCGACAGCTGTCGAGTTCACAGTGGCATTGTCCAGGTGGTTCCATGCTATTACTGTGCGTGGGAAGAAAGATTGTTTATACTGTGTTGCACTGAGGCACTTTGAAGCATTTGCTATTGTTTCTGGTGTAATTGTTCATGGGATTGTCAGTGGTGAAGTCAGTGTTCAGTGAGCGTTTTGCTCCAGACCTGTTTACCCCCAAACTCCTAAAATCGTACAATATCATCTCAAAATCGTACAATGCAGTATTTTGATAGTAAATAATAAAAAATACAGTACATTTAATGTATACAATAACTCATCCTATAGCGTGTTCAGTGGAATCGAGTTACGCTGGCGTCAAAATATGGAACTGTAGGTAAACAGTAGATGACTGACGTTAGCTGTTAACGGCGGTCACTTTGTTTTGCAGACGTGTATCTGCTAATACATATCAATTAATATTTGGGTGAACGTGCTGATCACATTATCCCAGTCTGTCGCAGGTCAAAATAAAATCACTGGTTAAAGTTCAAACCTGACTTCAGATAAGCATAAAATAAAATGTATTAAAATAAGAATGAATTACCCGGTAACAAATTGGGACCCCCCCCCCCCCCCCCCTATATTTGGGTGAACGTGCTGATCACATTATCCCCGTCTGTCGCAGGTCAAAATAAAAACACTGGTTAAAATTCAAACCTGACTTCAGATAAGCATAAAATAAAATGTATTAAAATAAGAATGAATTACCCGGTAACAAATTGGGACCCCCCCCCCACCCCCGCCTTTTTGTGTGTACGTTACAGTGAGCTTTAAAACACCAGCTCTACTAGTTCAGTGTTGCGGTGATATTTTTATAACCTTTGGCACTCCGACCAACCCCCCACCCATGCGTCCCGTATGCCGCAAATCTCCTTCATTAACAGCCCCCCACCTCCCCTCTCAGTGCGCACATAACATAATGAAGGATGGTTACAACTTTAAAAAAAATTACAACCAATCGTTTTTCTCGTTCCATTCACCAGTAGATTTTTATTGTAGAAGGCTAAAACTTCAACAAACGAATTTTAATCGGAAATTTTTTTTTTCACCGGCTCTCTGAAAAATCGTAGTTTTGGCGGGTCTCGGCGTACAATTGTAAAAGACATCTCAAAATCGTACATTGTACGCCAAAATCGTAAGAGTAAACAGGTCTGTTGCTCTGATCAGTCTACCCGGCTTCTGTGGGGTGAGGTACGTGCCTGCTGGGATGGCCGGCACCAGTCCCATGATCCCTTTATATAAGAATATCAGGCAGAGTCCCTGTTGTCTGTCTTTAAGGGGGTGGGGGATGTCAAATCTTTTTAAGAGGCCAGTAACGAAGCCAGAAGTGGTGGATTTGTAGTCTCGAGCGATAAAACGCACCACATTACGTTGAATTCGCTCCATCTTGTCCACATCTTGCTTAAGGTGTGGGTCCCAGATGATCATATTCTAGTAGTATTTTTTCCTAAATAAATGTTTGATATTTAATTCAATATTGGTATCTGATGAAGCAACTCAAATCTCACTATCAATCTAAAAAAAGCATGACAGCTTATCATTTTTATTTTCAGTTAGCGTTAAGTTAACAAAGTTCAGTGAACTGCATTTATTATTTCCAGAAATTCATGTTGAACTCAAAAGGAAAATTGGTGTGTATAATTTCTGCATATAATAATAGTATGGTATATGATCTCATTCTATTGCTCCATATTATCTGATCTCATTCTTCTCTGCTCCATATTATCTGATCTCATTCTTCTCTACTCCATATTATCTGACCGTATTTCTGTTGTATTAATGCTAGATGGTGTCAAGAAAATACAAATTTTCTCCTTCTCTTTGCGATACTAATTTGGTGGAAATTTACATTTTTTATATTGCTTTAAAAAAAAAAACTTTGGTAATTCATTAGTACAGTAAAGTAAAAAAATTTGTGCAAACTTGGCCATCAGAGTAAGGCTCACCTTTTTTCATCAGGCATGTTCAGTTTGATTAGAAGTTTCCTTAACTCAAATTAGAGCATGAATAAATCATAATATTTTAAGAACTTAACACCAGGAACTCAAAAGTATTACAGAGTAAAAAATAGTGATTTATTTCCAACCCCATATGTTCTCTGCAGACAGTATTAAAAAATCCTCCCAATTAATGCTTTTGTTTTAACAACTTTTCTGACATTCACTCATCATTTGAAATAGTTCAGGCACATTCTTCTACCATCAATGTTTCCTGACTAAGGCAGTTTTTGCTGTTGGTTTATTTATGGATGAACCAAATGATCTTTTATTGTTGATCAGACCCATCTACTCAAATATTACCACAATAAAATCATTTCATTCAATTTTTTTAAAGAAATCATTTGTTGCTCAAAAAATCCCATTACAAATACATAATCTGTGATCTGTCCTCGCTCTCCATACAAAGTGTCTCATCAATTTGAAGTGAGATGACACTCTGTCTACTAATTTAAAATGATTAGACACAAGCTTTAATTGAATGATTTCTACACAAGCTGGTTTAACAATTGGTGACAAGTTGAGCCAAATGATTATAACCTTCTAAACTCATGATATAATTCTTACTAATGTGTACGATTTTAAATTGTTTAAAATTATGTTCATCCTTGTTATCTCAATTTTTAAATATTTTTTTTAAAAGTAGCAAATCAATTGATGTGGAACCTTAATGTGAGGCACACCTGGCAGCAACTTGTAGTGTGCTGCTGCAATTGGGTTGTAGAGCCTGCAATAGAATATAATTGCTAACTATAGGAGTGGCTTTGTTTTCGAATCATGTAGAAATAGTGTACAAGTATGCACTTATCCACATTAAATTTATTCTTTGAAAAGAAGCTGGGGAAACAAATAGAAATTTAACTCTCAGGGAACCAAGGAAAGATTAGAAAAGAATACAAAAAAGACAATTTAAATGTGTATTAATACATGTTAGTATGTAAAAATGAGGCCAATCTAGAATTAGAACACTCTTCTACTACTCAGCCTACACTTGTCACTGAATGGATATAATTATCCTTAATAGTGGTAGTATTGTAGGATGGGCAATAGCAACCTTTGCTCGGAAACATTATCTCAAATTATCCTAGGCAGCTGACAGCTAGAACACTGTAAACTATTGTTGGGCCATTATGACATTCATCTCTTCTGTTTTTCAAAATACTTAAGTTTTTTGTTTTTTTTACACTTTCACACACAACTGGTACAAATAGATTATAGAAAACTATGTATGTAGTTGCAATAGACACGGGCTTACAATGTATCATGAAGGGATAATATTGTATTAATGCAGTTAAAACTTCTACTTTGTAAATTAACTAGTTTAATATTTATTTTCATTTATTCCACCAAAATCTTAGTTATATTCATGTTAGTCAATTTATGACTTATCAACAAATTGATTTTATTTGTTTTCTTTTTGCTGTTCATGTTGTTTTTTGTTTTGTTGTGTTGTTTTGTGTGTGTGTGGGCGCGCACGTGCGTGCGTGTGTCTATGTGTGTATATAAAAATGATGGTATTGAAGGCCCAGCCAGCTTCAACCACCTGCATGCTTTCCCTTTTCTCCTATAATCCAATTTCTTCAGCTCTAGCCCCATTAACTCCCATTCTTCCCCCAGCCCTAACCTGAACTAACACATAACCTTCCCCATAGCCTTTTACAACCCATCAGGTTCCACTACCCTCAACCAGGGTCTAACCCCTAATCCAGAAACTTCCCCACCCTCTCTCCTTTACCCCTCTCTGCGATCTTATAAACGCTTTTTATGACCCAGTTCATAGAAAGTAGGTGAAAATAATAACAGTAACTAGGTTAGACAAAACATTCCATTAAAGTTAGAGCAGCAATCATCAAAGGGCAACATTAACAAGTTCTTGCCTTTTCATGAAATCAGAGTGACAGATCATCTTTTTTTTTTAAATTTAAAAGTCATTTATTACTGAAGTAGTTAAAACAAATAAACAGTTAAAATAAAAATGATAAAACAGTACTATTAAGAAACAACAAAAATTAGAAGAATTGTATTAACACAACCAGGTTGCTCTCTGAGTAGTCCTTGAATGATGAAAACCTGAATTCAGGAATGCCCCATTTTCTACTTGGTTTCAACATCTTCCTTATTCAATTCTACTCACTCAACTTTTCCCTTCATTCTGTTATGTTTCAGAAAAACTATTAAACTTTCAAATACTAGCTTATACAGATGATCACATTTTTACTATTCTACAACTATGTATTTATTTTTAAATGGATTTTCAAGCTCATCAATTATTGCAGTTGAAATCAAATTCTTTATTCCTGAGGATATATACTTTCTCAAAATAAAAAAAATCACAGTACTGAGCAAGTAGAACATATATATACCTAGTTGACCCCATTAATAATAAGATAACATGCGATGAACAGGGCCAAATTCTGTATAAAAAGACCTTTACATCTTTAGAAAACTGAACAATTTTGGTGAAAAGAAACAGCTTGTTCTACAGTGCAACAATTGGACGCCTACTAAACTTCATTATTACCTGCTGGTGTGGAAATTCTTTTTGGATGATACATCCCACACTCTTCATCAAAGATACCTAAGATCAGGGCAAATTCTTTCCTTTATACTTAATGTTAGGACCACAAGAAATAAAAATTCTTTTGTTCCCCAGTCTGGAAAAATTTGCCAGCGTGCTTTCCCAGGGATTATTAAATCTACATGAACACTAATTAATACATTATTGTCACTAAATGAGTTCATGGGGGGGGGAGGAGAATATGATGGCTGATTTCTAAGCTCGAGAAATACTTTAGATGTCTTGTGCTTAAATTGCTCTCATTGTAAAATGGTTTTGTGGTTATAATATCTATTTATTCATGTGCTGAAAATGAATATGTACATTGTAATTAAAAAAAAGCTTTCAATTTATTTGGATAAATAAAATAAACGTATCTTATTTACTGCCCTTGAATTTTTAGTTGTAGTCTACAAGTTAACTACATGTTTTTCTTTAAAGGTATTGAATATCGATGAGAATCAGTAGGTTTAAATTTGTATGTGTTCCATCAGTATAAGCCAATTAAAGAGTTAGTATTGCCCTAAAAGAGGATCTGTTTTTCATCCTTCACACATTGAGATGACCAAGGCTATATTTGACTGTCAGTAGACACCTTGGGGTAATAGCCTTGACATGCACTTTATTTTGATTAAAGTGAGGAATGGTTGAGCATTTCATCTACCTCTGACTCTCATCCTAGCCTATTTTTATTCAGTGGCAAGACTTAGTCGTGATGACTGGAAATCGACCAGGATGCTGTGGGTGAGTAGCAGTGCTTCTCATATCTCGGTGTGTACCTGCTTTTCCACCCACTGGATAATTAAGAATCTCATCTGTGTGGTCCATCAGGTCCAGTCTTCACATTGAAGGCAGGCACATGACATCATGTCAACTAATCTGGTTGCAAACAGAGCATTATGTCACCAAATCAGGTTGCCACCATAGTATTGTCAACTAACCTGGTTGTCACCAGAACATTGTGCCATCTAATCAGTTTACCACCAGAGTAGAAGATCTTAAGAGTCAAAATAGATATACATTAATGCTAATAAATACTAACTACATCAAGAAGCTATAAAACACTCCCTAAATAAGACTAGAAGCTACTAATCTAAATACTAACTCTATCTTGAGACTGACACTCAACTTCTTCGAAGAGAAATTCTCGTTGGAAAAGTAACTTAACTGCTTATCTAAGTAGCAGCTTAATTTTTTACATTGACATACAAGTGACAGAAAAAAGTTGTACGGAGTGCGCTCTTTTGAAGCAATAGCGCCAAAATTATGGAACAGTTTGCCTCAATCTTTGAGCCGAATTGTAAATGATAAAAAATCATTTAAGAAACAATTAAAAACTTTTTTGTTTTAAATAGATTTCGGAGGACCAAAACGCAGTGAGCATGCTAAAATGGCATGGATACCGGCACGACATAAATATCAAATCAATCAATCAAATACTTTCAAGTTAATACTAGTTAAAATTATTTCTTCTAGTTCAACTCCTAGAATAGGCCAACAAAGTAAGACTATTATTGAAGTAGTGCTTAAAGAAGGGTGCTATTGTATTTAGCCAAGTTAATTAAAGGCCATTAATCTAGTGAACTGGCGACATGATAGAAATGAATATTAAAAACAAAATATTGTTACTTTAGTTAAATGAAACTGTATAATAACGTGATTAGGCTTAACCACTTCATTACCTATGACCTATGACGTATACGTCATAATCACCCACTTTCAATTACCAAGGACGTCACATCGACGTCATAACAAAAATTTTAGTACTTTTCTATAGAGAAGTTAAAAAGCGAATCGGATAGAGAATGAAATATACCGAAAATTTCATCTTTTAAGTTTTTTGTTGCTGAGTCAGCCAAAATCGATGCCAAAACCCTGTGGTAATGAAGTGGTTAACGATGATAAAATAAGTTCATGCCAAACATTGATTGTTTAGGAACATGGTCACATCAACCAACACCACCCTGCTTTGATTTTCTGTTGTTGGGAGAAATGTCTGAGTGTTATTTACATTAATGAGCACTCGTTAACTCGATAAGGCATCGATATTTTTTATGTACAATTAAACAATAAATGGGGTATATTGTGCAACCATAACATAACACAAATTAATCGATTTAATCATAATTTAATGTCTAGGAATATGATTATGATTAAGAAGTAGTTAAGTCATTGGGTGAATAAGTGTAATTGTAATAAAACTGTCAGACTAAGTAAGACTTTTGAGTAAGCAGAACTTCAAGAAAAGTAATTAATTCCAAGACGATTCGTCTCCGACTCCAGTCCACTAAGGTGAGAGTCAGTGCCAAACTGCTCAAACTCTAACTCTTCTAATAGTTCTGAACTCCAACCCCAGCAGCAGCAGAGGGTAGTCTGGAGTAGGAGTGGTATCAACAAGAGTTCCAACAATAACAAAATTTTGAAAGATTTGGTAATTTTAAGATAAAAACAAATAGATCTTTGTTTCTTACCTTTATTAGTGGTACCATGGACAGAATCCAAAATTATTATTACAAGAAAATAACAAAATATATTCTGCTCCGCCATGACAGTCTACATTTTCCGGTTTAACTTTTACTTTTCTTTTGTTGACCCCTCTCCTACAACCCCCCACCCCCACACACCATACAAATACGCACACGCACATAAATATATACACACACACACACACACGGATAGACAGATAAATAATTTGAAAATCCGCCCTTTTAAAAAAAAAACAACACATTACATTAAATAATAAGGACTAGGTCGAACACATAAGTGATATAAAATATAGCCTACATTTTAAATGGCTCTTCTTTACACTACACGACCACATAACTATTCTCTTTTTATAATACGATTTTCATACTAACTTATTTTATATTTATAATTTATACTAATAGTATAATTAATTATTGCTAAATCGGTGCGCAAATCTAAAAATAAATGCGGTTTCATATACTGAAATGTAAATAAAATATTTTTGATAATTTGTCAAAATACATTAATTAATTCACGAATACTCAATTAAACAGATTTTATTTTTTTACATTTTTAACCCAAATAGTAATAGACTAACCAATTCAATATACTTTTTCTATTTTCACGATTAAAAATGTTCCAATCAAAATCCGTTTCCGACTAAAACCATCCAATGAAATGTCGTAAATTTCAACAGCGGCAATAAAAGTATTTTTTAATTAATACTCTTCAATTACGTAGTCTTAACTTAAACAATATATGTAATTTTGATACTTTAGGCCCTACTGTGCTACATTACTTTTAGGCCCAATACGTAAGTATTTAAAAATTATTATAGTATAGTTATGGACTTATAGACCCTTATATTATATAGCCTACGCCTACATTACATTACATGAATTATTGATAGTGATAGTAATATAAATATAATATAGTCTAGTCTATTATATAAATATTATGTAGTATAGTCTATAGTATAGTATAGTATAGTAATACTAATACTATACTATAGATATTAATACTAATACTATACTATAGACTATAGAGTCTATATATTACATAAATATGTATAGTAATACTATAGAGTATATAGTAATAATTCTGCACTTATGGAACTTATGGCCAAGTTAAAGTTAAAGTACTATTAACTTAACTAAATAACAGTTCAGTAATTCAGTAGTAACTAACAAAGTTACTTGTTTCTTAGTTAACTTAATTACTTAGATTAGTTAGATTAGTTAGTGATTAGACTTACTTTAACACTTTTAACTTTAGTTTTACACTAGACTACTAGACTAGAGTTACTATTACTAGCTCACTGTTTTACAAAGGTCACTCTTAGAATGTCTAGTGACTAGTGAACTCTAGTGCTAGAGCCGTATTTCTCCACTTTCCCTTTATATTAATTATTAATGAATGAATGGCTTTACTTTATTACTCACTTAAATGATAAATCCATTATTAATTAATATAATATAGATACAGCATTAATATTATGATTTATAATATTAATACTTATAATTATTAGAATTAGAAAAGATATGCCTAGTCATAGTCATAGTCGACATAGTTTCTAAGTCTAAGGTTTTTTGGTTCGTGTGCAAAATCATAAAGTTGTGTGCAAATTTTTACAGCATCAATTTTTTGTGCGCAAAATTTTGCAGCCTACAGACACAAACTCAAACATACACTAAAGTGGAAATTAGCTGCGCGGTACTCAAAACTGCTGCGCGACGTCTATGAGATTACTGCCGCGCAGCTTAAAGGGAACATTGATTATATTATATTTTTTTAATCACATTGCCATTAGGTGATTAGCCTAAGCAGACTAAGTCTAAATACTAAATCTAATAAAAGAGACTGTTGCAACTCTAAGTTTCAAACTTTACAGCTTAGTCACCAAACTTTAAATTAAGCCTACTCACTACTCAGATTACTCTAACTTGGTAGTGATGAGAATTGTTACTAAATTTTAATAAGTGTAACTCTGTAGTCAAAGACTAAGTAATATTTAGTAATAATCAGGTATAAGATTAAGTGTTTTCTTCTAACTATGGAAAGTAATTTACTTATTAGCTTGGGCTTGGCTTTGACTTTGAGCCCATCCATTATATAAATTAAAGATATGTAAAATAGGTTTATCGGACAGTATCCGAGTATGATGATAATTATGAAACATTGTCACTATGGGTATATTTTTATAGCTTTGACTTTAAAAATAATTAGAGATTATGGTTTTCACCTATTTCTAGGTGAAAGTTAGTTAGCTGTTTTAGAGATATAAATATTATATTATGGATTGTCTGAATTTTGGTTAATTATTTCAGAATTTGTGCACAAATAATGAACATACACATTCAAGTTGCTGAAAATCCTACCTTCCCCATTATGCATCAGTTTGCAAAGCTTTTAAATTTAAGTCAACCATAATTTAAAGTTAGGGGCCATCCATAAATGATGTCCCACTATCATCCAGCAGATTTTTTTTGCCCCCCTCCCCCTTTTACCCCCATCATCACAAAAAATAAACACCAGTATCAGAAAGTTATGGCATACTTTCTAACTATAGAAAGGAATTTACTACTTTAGCTTGGGCTTGGCTTTGGGTCTATGCCAACAGACTCTAGGTCGAACTAGAGAGTCTAGAGCCCATCTATATAACTTCGTGACCCCTAAAGAAGATTGATATTTCTTATTGTTGGCCCCTTAATATACTTTTTAAAAATTAATGTTAAAAAGATTTAGCAGAAATACTTAAATAATAATTTTTTTAAAAACAATGTAAAATTATTACAACAAATATACCAGGTAGTGATATACAGACCTAAAGAATGTTTTATAATTTATAATTATTATTAAACTTTATGACTTTAAATCATTTTTGCATTATTAAATTATGATAATTTCATCTTTATCAGTCTTCAAGGCCAATCTTTTCAGAAGTAAAAAAAAAAAATTTAAAATGGTCACAGCAGATGCTATAGCTGCAATGAAATCGATGGCACTGGATCCTAGGAAACGAGCAGCACTTGCAAAAGTATGATTATTTTTTAATCCAACACACAATATTAAATTAGTTTTTTTTTTTTTTTTTTTTTTTTTTAAATGGAAAAGCCGAAAACAAAAATTATTATAGATATCGTTTAACCACTGTCCTTGTATCCAAAGTTCAGCTATTATTTAGTGTGATTTTCTTTGTGTGCAAGTGCAAGGCTGTTTGTGATTGAATAAAAATTGTAACTATTCTAATCATACAGGATGCAACATGTATCGGTGGTCTAGTCATTGTGTTGTCAAATGCTGATACAACCATTGTGAAGGAGGCATTGCAGGTAAAAGTAATAAGTAAATGGACATTTCACTTAATAATCCTTGTTAATGTTATCCTCTACAAATTGATTTACAAAGATTTTTAAACATTATTACTTATGTTACATAATTAGCTGCTTACTGTGTAAAAATGACACCAAACATGGAAAACTTATTAAATTCAAGTCAAATAAATTTCATACTCTTTGCCATCATTTTTGTTGAATGCAGAAAATAATAAAGTATACTATTCTTAATACTTTTGTTATGTATCATCAAACAAATAAACAGACCTTTATGTACAATAATGTTATGGGTGCTCTGCTTGTTAGGAGTTCTGATTTTTAAAAATGCAGTGTATTAACATTATTAATCAATATTTTAGATCACAAGTTACACATCAAATCTTCATATCTTTTATTAATTTTGTTTGTTTGCAGACATTGCTGTTATTGTCAGAATGCCAAGAGGCCTGCACTTTCCTTAAGAATCATGTTGGTATGTTGGATCAACTGGAGACTATATTAAATGGGTGTGTTTTAATGTGTTTCTTTTTTTTTTTTTTTTTTTTTTTTTTTTTTTTTTTTTTTTTTTTATTCTTGGTTAGGCTCTAAAAATGTTACTTAAATATAAATCTAATCAAATGTTGTCAATGAAATAACATAATATCTATTTGTCTGGAAATAATGCTATGAGAGACAAACTTTAGAATAGTGTACATTTTCTGAAAATGAAGTTGAGTCCCTTTTAAAATGCTTAATGCTACATTTCACCCTAGAAAGGTGTACTCTAGTTTGTGAAGAACTGTGAATTTTTAATTGCTGAAATTTAAATATTCCATTTATGAAACAGGCATCATTTTCGACATGTACCAGAAATAGTCCTAATATTAAATAATCTTTGTTGCAATTTATTTTAAGTTGATAATAAAGTATCCATTAATTTTGTAATCAAGCAGAGAATCTAAAAGGAGCAAAAGTGACATAATTTTTGGCTTGTGTTTATTTATTTTATCAAAATAAGTCAATATAAATCCATATAAATTTTCAGTATTGCTCTATTTCAGTTGTGAGAAAGATGAAACTGTTATGCGCCTTGCTGAATTGCTGCATACTAAACTTAGCGAGACATCAGATACTTCTTCAAATGCATCCATGCCATTAAAGGATCTTAGTAATGTTTCCCGGTAGTTGTTTAATTATGGCTTGTATTTAAGCATTTTAAAGTTTTGACTTAAGAGCTATTTTAAAATTTAAGTCTCAAAATGTTTTTATTAATTTTTTAAAAATTATTTGTATATGCATTCGTTTATTTTCTATTTTAATAGTCACATTAGGTTGACATCTTATATTTTGAAAATCAGTTTTACTGCAACATGTTGCATTATGTAAAAACAAAATTTTTTTACACTTACTAACTACGAGACACAGAATTTTCAGCATAATATATTAAGACAAAAAGTTTTTTCATACAGTTAGAGACTTTTCATGGATAACCCCCAAGAATTCCAATATTCAGATTTTGTAGATAGCAATAGCATAAAATAAGCTTGACAATAACATGTGCTCTCCCCTCAAACTTTAACAGTCAAAGTACTCATGTGAAGAATCTTAGTGCCCAAGGTCATTCTAAAGCCAAATCAATAGTTCTACAGATAAAAGGTTTTCATGAAAAGGTAATTTGTGATACAGTGATAATTTTCTGCTATTCCGAGACTCTTGCCAAACTTTTATTAAATTTAAACTTTTTTGATGTTTCTACTCATGTAAATTCCCTTCTGTTGTCTGCACCTATTGGATCTCAGCTTTGGTGGAAAATGTTATGTTTATTATTGGTTTTCTTTTCTAGCTAATACTTTTTCTTGAGAAATTTATAATCTAACAATTGCTAAAGCATTCAACTATAATTAATAATGATGTTGATACTCAGCATTAAAAAATATTTTACTAATCATCAGAGTGACAGAGACTTGTGTGCCAGATTATTGCTAAAAGTCAAAGGTGTCATCAGCATTACTTTTGATATTACAAAAAAGCGCTGCATTTTACGAACAAAAATGGATGTGAAACCAGAGGTAAATTATTTGATTTAAGTTATTTAATAAATTCAGGGATTTACATTACAACTTTAATTTCCTGTAATGATAGATTTTGATAAATAAAAAAAATCATAAAGCACAATGCACTTATTTTATAAATAAAATTTTCCATAAATCACAGTAAGAATTACACTGTTCATTTGATCCACATTATTTCAGCCTTATCATCTTTAAAATGAACCTACATATGTAAACAAAAATTGATTAATTCATTTCCAGTATACTATTAGATTTACCCAATTACGTGTTTTATCTGTTAAACTAAAATGCTACATTTGCAACTACAGACTCTAATACTAGCCATTGCCAAATCCATGACTATGACCGCACAGCAAGTTGTACGAAATGAGAAGGGAGAAGAGGTAAGTTATTTTGTGGATCATTTAACACAAATACAAATAAACTTCCATTGCATGTTTAATGTTTGATTGATGTTTTTTATAAGTATGCTGTACCAATGACATACTATGATTTAACTGCTTAAAGGTTATTTTTTTTATATATAAAATATTCTGCCCGCTGTAATTTTTTAAATTAAAAATACTGTACTAAATACAGTATTAGTAGTATTATCATCAGAAAAGACAATTATTAATAAAATAGAAACTATTGGCTCTTCTTTAGCGTTATTGTGCTCTTCCTTTATTTTCAGTCATTTGTGTGTTTTGATACAATACAGCATCATGTATCACAAGATAAAGAAAATGAAGATCTGCCAGATTACTTATCTGATGATTCAGATTCCACATTTGTTGAAGAAAAGGCTATCAAACGCCCTACTGAAGAAGACAAGAAAAAATCATCAGGGTGGTTTTCAATGGCTGCAAACTTTTTATCCAATTCTCTTTACTGGTAATCAAAAAAAAATCCTGATATCTTGAGATTTAAATATGTATAATGCATTTGTGAACAAAAAATCTAAAATTTAGTTATTCAAATGCTAACAAGAGAGCTGTCTTTGAAGGCTTTTAAATTTGTTAATTGTTACAGATTTTTCAGTACTATAAATTATAAATAACAGATGTGTCACCAAAGTTTGCAAGTAAATACAGAAATAAAGATAGCCCCTTAAATAATAATTTGCTTGTACACTTGTCTTCACTGTGAAACTAGCTATATTTTAAAATATTCTTAAATGGTGTTCCACAAAATTTTAGGTATGAGCTATTGTTTATTGTCTTGTATGATAAAACTTGGAAACTGCTGCTTTATAAAATATTACATTTGAAAGTGAAATTTATTTAAATGCTGTAATAATGTAAATTGTAAAAAAAAAACATCTTTTCTCACCTACTGTTTAGGATGGGGTAAAAACTAGTTCAAAGTGTTGCATTTTTAGTTCTCCAACTTTGCAAAGGTCAAATAAGATGTTTTGCCTTTTAAGTTCAGTTCTCTTTTTTTTACTTCCCATCTTTCTCATTATGCAGGCTTTGTAAAAGTAAAGGTTCTCTATGTAAGCTTGCCATCATACAAAAATATTAAAATAACTTCAATATTTTGGAACTTAAAAAATTGATAAAACTAACTACCCGGTTAAGGTATCTTCGAAATTACAGTTAGGTGTTTAGGTAAAATTTTGTTTGAAACTTAGCCCTTTTGTCTAAATTAAAAATGTATTTTGGATCTTTTTCACATGAATTTCTTAAAGTTTGTGATAACGATAAATCCGGTAATGGTTGTGTTTTGAAATATTTCCTGTGTGTAGTAATTATGACCTACTTGTTTAAAAGAATAAAAATGCTGTACCGTCTTATCTATAACTAAACACTCTTTACAGCAGGCAGGTGCAAGACTTGATATACAGGATTACTATTTTCCACAAGTATGCTGTCATTCAGCTAGCTCAGTGGTTCTCAAACATTTTTTTTTTATTTCTTTCGTGTCTGTCTCTTTACAATTATTTAGATTGCTTTAGATTTATTTAAATTAACTATAATTAACATATATGCCACAGTGCAAAACATTATTTACAAACAATTCTTTATTCATAAAATGACATTTCTTAGTCATCAAATGTACATTCTATGGGCTGAGTACATCTACTTTGCCTGAAACAGCTCTTCTAGGTTTGGCATTTTTGGCCTGTGTAACTCTGTCATTTGTCACATCTAATCTGTTACAGGATTTTGTTGTGATATCAAGTAGTGTGGAAAAAGTCTCATATATACACTTTTAGAGCCATATTTGCAACATGGGGATAGGACTATGCCATTTCAATTTCAATCCAAAAATCACTACAACTTTCACGTTTTGCACCCCACCACATTACCATATTAATTAATTGTTTTTGTCCTTCAAAGGCAGATCACTAACTGGGAGCATTAGATTGTATTTTTTTAATTCTTGTATGTCAGGAGAATAATGAGAAATTTCTTCACTAAGAATTGAAATGTGTAGCTTCATCACTTCACGGATATCAACAGCGTGAAACTCAGTTTAATGAATATATGTTTTGAGCTGTGGAAATGGGGCAGTTTTCTACTTCTCTAACTTTGCATGCCATAGTTCGAGCTTCATTTTGAAAGCTGTCAATTTTTCATGACATTGGAGCACTGAGATCTCTTTTCCTGGCAGCCCCAGGTTACTAGAATTTATGGATAAATATGTCGACCAAAAAAGACAGGGTTATAAAAAAAGACAGACATCAGATAAATTTGTGTTCATGTCTGGTTTAGCGTGTTGCAAAAATTGCTGCATTATTTATATTTATTAATTCACGTAGTATGAAAACTCTCTTCAAAACTTTCCCTTTGGAAAGCCACCTCATGTAAGAGTGCAACAAGAGTATTCACTTTAATTAAGTTCACTGCTATAAGCACATCATTGAGAACATTTTACAATTCATCAGGTATGGTTTTTAACTTTAAGGCATAGTGATGCATTTTGCAGTGTGCATCAATGTTTTAGGGATTTTTGCTTAAATTAAAGTTAGAAAACCAGATTGTCAACCAAGCAAAGCTGGATCACAGTCCGTACACTCGCCAATGGCATGTTCCCATTTGATACCATGCGCCTCAAAGAATTTGTCTATTTTGTCAAATATTACCTTGGGCTAAGTTGGCGACATCTGTCATTTCATCAGGCTGGATCGCAAAGAAGTTATAAATTAAATTCTGAATTTTTTTAGGGTCCAGTTATCACTTTGTCTTCCTGTTTTATTACCGGTACCTGTATTTAATTTCAGTGATAAATTCAGAACAATTTATGAGATAATTAGTACTAGTACCGGTACTTGTTCAAATGTTCCATATCTATAAATAAACATTTTACTATCATATTAATGATATCAATTGTAATTGAGTTTTTTTCGCGGAGGGTGAAAAAAACTTTTAATTAGCTAAGTTTAAGGGGCTCTGATAAATATATATTTATTAGGATTCCTGAGATAGTAAGGCACATTAAAAGGTAATAATGAAAGTAGGTTAAGGGGGTTGCATGTCCTCACCATTCTCCCTACTTTTCCATGTGATTATACACTGCCTTGTGTTAGTTTGGGTAGGTCGTGGCCAAGAGAAATAAAATTACAATAATGGATGACAGTTCCATGTCATGCCTCTCAACCAGCAGGGTAACAGAATTAGCATTACAGCTGGATAAGTTGACCTTGCCAGGTAATATATTTATTTCTTGCTTGAACTTAACATCTTGTGAAAAAATGAAAGAGTTGTTACAGCAAGAGAGCTAGAAACAGATTCTAAAGGAATATCATGTTACCAAGTATTTCTTCAATAAGGAAAGTCCACTTAAAAATATTAGTAACATACTTCATATTACAACTGATGGATCACAATTATATACTCAACTTTGCCATTTTTTTCTTGCCTATTAAAAACATATACGAAATGACTTTACTTTTCATTGGTTACTCATCACCAATATCAGAGCACAAGTTATTATTTAGCATATCCATTGCTGCAGTAATTAATGCTCCCAGTGATAGACTATTCCAGAAGCACTGCATTGGGAATGATAAACATTTTCTGTTAGCTGCTGAATATTGAATTTTGTGGCCTATTAAAAACTTTAAAAGGCATCAGATATGAAATGCTTATTTATTAAATTAATTTACAGTTTTGATAAATGACATCAATCTAATTATATTTAATTAAAACCTAATCGACTATGTATCCATCCATTGTATCAAATTTATATGTCACAAAATGCTTCCAATAGTTGTAATATACAAAACTTTCATGCTCAAATCAATCTATTTTGATTCTTTCAATATAAATTACACATTTTCTAGTTACATATTCATGTAGGATACACAGGCAGTTGGTGTAAATGAGTAAGATCAAATAATAAGTAAAAATTATGTTAAGCTCAATCTACAATTTTGGTACTCTTACAGTTGAGTTTTGCAAGCAGAAGGAAATTTCGTAGCTATTTCATAGCTTTTTCATAATCTCTGGAAATTGGTATACTTGGTATAGAAGTAATAGAAGTTGTACAGAATTTGACTACAGAGGTTTGAAAGTGGTTAATTATAAGTGAGTTCTGATGAATGAATTTAAACCACAAAATATTTAAAAAATTATAATTTCATTATTTAGATAAATTTAGCAATGTAAAAGTAAGTTTGTTTTATTACCAAGTTAAACATCTAAATCTCAGTAATTATCTTACTTTTAAAAAAATCCGTGGTTCCCAAGGTGTTCACCATAGAACACTCGGTAGTCATGGCTTCCACAAAGGGGTGCAGCAAAGTAAAAAAAAAAGTTCATTTCCAGTTACTCTTTTACATGTTATTGATAATAAAAAATTGTTTTTTAGCTTTTAATTTTTAAATAAATTTAACTAATTTTGAATATTATTTTTAAAAAAAGACAATTTGATTTAATTAGTTTTAGAATGTTATATATTTATATGCATGGACTGTGCTGCTTTTTTTGTCGTTCCACACCCCTCTTGGTTGCAATGCATATTCCCCTCACCCCCAAGATAAAAAAAATATGCTAATAAACCTGATTTTCTAGGTCTACCATCTAGCACTCCTGCTCTTGTGTAATGGGGGAGGGGGGCAATCCATGAATGGTGCTACACATCTAGTGGGGGGGGGGGCGCATTTGGGACACCCCATTATGGGGAGCTATACATTTTTAGACAATGGGTATCCATGAATGGTGCTACACATCTAGTGGGGGGGGGGGGCGCATTTGTGACACCCCATTATGAGGAACTCTACATTTTTTGACAATGGGAGACTTCATTTATGGATGGCCTCTTAACAAAACAAAAGTAATGAATAAAAGACAACTCTAAATAAGATTGTTTATTGTATCAAATATTTGTTTAGGAAAACCAGACTGTTTAGAACATTCTAGAAACAGTGACCCATGTCAAAACTGATAATAATGGAACACAATTTGGAAAGTTTCTTTGGTGATTCAACAGCATATGAAAAATGAACTAAAAATTAATTATTTAATCTCCATAAACAATTTTGATAAAATCTGGCTGTGAAGTATTTGAACATTTTCCCTATCCCCACAGTTCTTGAAAGCAGAACAGAGTATACAGATGGAAATTAAATACAATAGTAAATATTGGTTATATTGTATGTTATACAAAGAAAGACTTGTAAGGATAATTGAATATTTAAAAACAAAGCATGTTTTTAAACGTAAAAAAAATGATCTAAGTAAGTGAAATTAGATCTGAACTTGGTCATCTGGCAAATTTTAACATAAGACGTTTGAATATTCTTATATAAAATGTGTTAAGAATGTATGTCATATGAAAGAAATACAAGAATTTGGTTTAACAAAACTGTTCCCTCTGGGTTTCATGGAATGTTGATATATTTATGGCAACAGAAGAAAACATCCCAGGTAGGACATCAAAGTAAATGATAATATAAAGATTAGCCCTATCCCTTACACTACTGCCATTCAAAGACAACGTTGACATAATCCCTGTCTATTTAGGAAATAGGACAATAATATTTGGTACAAAAGCAAGTATTTAATTTTAAAACTAGAAAGAAACATTTTTTCAAGTACCATAGTTTTTAAAGAAAGTAATGTGCTTTGAGTTTCCCATGGAGACCAGATTATGTGATAAATAGTTATCAAGTGTCCCTCTTTGAAGCAGTTTCTTTTCTTGAATCCGGAAGAACTGAAGCAGGTATAAGGCTGTAATGTCCAGAGAAATATTTTGAGGGTAATCTGAAATATTACTGAGCTTCATCTTCACATTTACCATATTTAAGAATTCTTGTAAATTCAAGGTAATTGAACTCTCCCTTTTTATTTATTGGGGCATCTCTATACATATCATCCACCTGAAGAAAAAAAAGATTGAATAGTTCTCATAGCTATAATTTCAAATAAGGCTTAAAGGACAAGTTTTACCTGAAACATGGCAGTATATGGGTCAGGGATTTTCTGAAACAGGAAACTATTTGTTGGGAAGCCTGGTTGCTAATTACTATTGTTTTAAAGATGTTAAATAAATGAAAAATAAAAATCATGTGCCTGCTTCTAAATATAGCTCAAAATGTCTGATACTTATGTAAATGAGGCCAAATATTTAATATCTGAAATTTGCAGTTAGCATCCATTAGCCTTTACATAGCTTTTTATATACACCTACATGTGTGGCTCAAGAGTCTGACCTTGATGTGGCAGTCCTTGCTGAACTTTCTGCATGCAAACCTCAAAGATTTTTGTTCTTTATTCTTCCTGCTTACTCTTCTTTCAGCAGGGCTTATATTTTGCAAATCTCTCTTAATGAAAAGTAAGGCGCCAGTCTTTACTTCAGTTGTTTGTGATGGAGCTCACCACTTTCAAATCTTTGTTGCACACAATCTTGAAGCAGAGAGGCTGCTGTCCAGTGATTCAAGAATCCTTTGTCAGTTTGTTGTAAAGTCCATCTTCTTGACATGGCTGAGCCAACGAGGGCAAATCTCACTGAGAGTGGAGAACTTGGGCACATGAAAGTGCCTTCCAGCAATTCTGAACTGGGCACTTTTTCCTGATTCTTATCAGGCAGTTCTGTTTTCTTTTTGGGGCGTAATTTTAAGTAATTTTACACACATTGATTTAGTCTGGTTTTAGATGCTGCTACTTTCATCAATGGAGATGGAGGGCTCCAGATAAATGAAGTTCTCAGCAGCTTTTGGGTTTTAGTACTTGTAGGCCTTGATGATGATGGTAGGAGCATTTCTCTGATGCTGATTGGAAAATTTATGTAATGTGCATTTCCTGGCCCACAGTTATTTTCAAGAGCATGAACAGTATCATTTATAAAATTAATCAGTTTGAATTAAAATTAAATGTATTATTTTACCTCATCATCTGTAAACCTGTCTCCCATTGAAGTAAGCAATTCTCTCAACTTCTCTTCAGGAATCACACCTAAAATTATTCAATATTTAAACAATTCTGTAATACACTTTTACAATGCTTGCTCTTATTTACTTTGACTCCCTTAACTCACAGCAGCTAAATTTATCCACGGCTGTTTCTCATAAACCATGACAATGTCAATATGTTGAAAAATTCTATAAATAAGGATTTTTAAATAAAACAACTGTGTATTTTTATTAAATGTAATTCATTTTTGGATGCATTTATCCTTAATTCATTAAGTTAATTGATATTCAGCAGATAAAACAAATATTTTACTAATGTAAAGCAATGACAGTATGGAGTTACTTCCCTTTGTTTAAGAATTATAACCTAAGTAGGGAGGTAGCACTGCCTTAAGGCACAGTTAATTACAGTGTTTTAATTTACACAAACAATATTAAAATATTTTTAAAAGTTTAACAACAAAAACGGGTAAAGCTAAGTACAATAGGTAAATAACAACAAAATTTAGTCATTAAGAGAAACAAACAAACTGAAGGATGTGGTGACTAAATCTAATTCTTATATATATTAATATTAGGCCTATCTTTTTTTTGACTATTTTAAATTTAATTCATTGCTTAACAAGACTTTGTAGATTTTTTAAATTTAGCAGACCTGCCAACCTGCCAAGAAAAAAAATCTGTAGGGGGGTGCAAGCAGGCGGGCCGCTGCGCAGGTGGGGGGGGGGGGGGGGGGGGGGGTTGGGTTATTAAGATCTATAAACTAATGAAGAAGCCCTTTTTTTTAGTAAATAAATGGGGAGGGGGGTGGCGTTGGTTTATTAAGATCTATAAACTAATGCAGAAGCCATTTTTTTTAGTAAATAAAGCAATATAAAGTTACCTCCATTGTCTTAGAAGAGTCCACTGACTGGAAATGTCAATATACAGTTATATAAAGTACAGGACAGAAGATCCATTTTATTTACATATGTACACAGGCTGTTAAAGAGTTCAGTTTTCCAGCATATTCCTACTGGCCTTTATGCACTTGTCCAACAGCTCTTTGGACAACTGAAGGTCAGCATTGCAAATGATTTTAGTTACAAACAAATTAGAAAGAGTATCAACTTTCATGCTTGCCCTTGCTTCATTGTAATATTTTTTCACAATCTTCTAGCAACCTGCGAGTCTGGAAACATTTCTTTGACTCCGGCATTAAAACATTCTGAGTTAGCTAGAGAAATATTTCCTTCTATAAGAAAGATGGTAAATAAAACGATCTGATCGTCCAATTCCTTAGCAAAGAATTTTTTTTATTAGACATGGATTACTTTCATTTTTAGTTTTAGCTGTAGTTTTGTGTTTTTTTTTTTTTTTTTGGTGGGGGGGGGGGGGGGGGTGTGAGCTCAGCTCCTTCAGCTGTTTATACGTTTATTAATACCTTTGTACCCACCACTTTCAACAGATTTAACCATTTAATTGAGAAACGCTTTAACAAAAAAAAAAGTCTGAATTATTTTTTAGCCTATCGGATTGATTGATGATTGAAGAATAATTTGGAGATCGCGGTTCGCTTCCATAAAAACAAGGCAGTGTTTATACGTCAGGCGACCGGACAAATAGTGTGGGACATATTCATCCGGTGGGCATGCCACGCTTTATAAAAAACATTGTAACTTTTTAACCAATTGTTCATTATATATACCAGCAATGGTACTAGTATTTCTTTTGTAGAATTGAACATTTTTTTTTTCCATGTAAATGTTCAGGCTATCTTGAATTTGTAGAAATGAAGTACCGTAAACTCTAATTGACAATTAGCGGTCACATGACAAGGCTGATGGAGAAATATCTCGCGCATAATATCTTGCACAACTTTGTTAAGCTGGTCATGTGATTTGGTCAAATATATAGTAGTTAATAACCGGATGAATATCTCGAGTACTTAATCACTTATTCATCCATATAATTCTGACAAAATCGAAAGAGTTGGCAGGTCTGATTTAGGAAATGGAGCAATAAACTTTATGGAGATTCAAATATTTGATATATTTTTTTTTTAAACACACATACAACATTCTCTTACCAGTTCCATCCACATCAAAGCAGGCAAATGCATTTCTGATGACATCCTCTGGATCAGTACCATTCAGTTTGTCACCAAACATTGTAAGGAACATAGTAAAATTAATTGGACCTGGGGCTGCGCTCATCATTTCATCTAAATAGGCTTCAGCTGGATCTTTGCCTGGGACAGTAGTAATGTAAACACATTTAATGGAGTATTGCCAGACTTGTTTAAGGCAAGTTAAGCAAATATATATAAAATTGACTCAAAAAGAAATAAAACAAAATGAATGAAGATCATGATTAGAATGGGCAAAGATTTATTAGATGACTTGTGGGTTTTTTAATAGTACAACACCTAAATTAATAAAATCAATTTCTGCTTAATTAAAGCAACGGTTTTGAGGTGAGTTCAAAGCAGTTGCATTACACACGACAACTTTAGGCACCCTGAGGCCCCAGCAACAATCTGGGTGAATGAACATTTTTTTAACCCCACACCTGATCCTACGACTTCCTTTATTACTACTTTCCTTATTCTGATAAGGATGACTTTTATTAAAATACCCAACCATTCTATATCTAGTGTTGGTTCAGGTGTATTTTAAATGTTAATTTTAACATATTAATACATTTAGCTAGTTGCAAGATGACCAACCTAAGGATGCAAGCATATCATGTAGATCCTCTTTATCAATAAAGCCATCTCGATTTTGATCAATCATGTTAAATGCTTCTTTAAATTCTTGTATCTGTGCTTGGTCAAACATAGCAAAGACATTTGAAGTTGCTCTCTGAGCACGCTTCTTGGTGGTCTTCCCCTTAGTCTTTCTGCTAGACATCTTGATATGCTAGAAATGATTACAAATAATATTTAATTTTGAACAACAGCAAAGTAACACTTCATACATGTTTTTGAAATATAACAGCCAGTAAGTACATGTGAAACCTCGATTATCATTGGACTCTAGTAGGAAATAGGAATTTATAATTTTTTTAAAAGATTTTCGCAATGAATTACCTTATAATTGATCAAGAACATTATTTTTAGTAACATTAATCATTACTTTTTTTCTTTATTGATCTCTAACATAGTACCAGTACCTAAGAACTGAAACAAAAACCAATAGTAAAATTCCCTAATTTAAATTTAGAGATTTAACCTTCCCTTTTAATGCGACTTTTTACAGATTTATAAATTTTAAAAAGTAGTATAACAACTGATGGTTTTATCTATTGGGGTTAGTAAGCTATTTGGTGTGGTTTTGTGATGAAGTTGTACCAGTATATAAGGGTGTCAGTCCCAAACACCCCCCCCCCCCACAAGTGGTGAAAGCCAACCCCACAACCCCACTGGACCTTGAAATTGGTAAATTCTATACTGTGGGTCATGCCAGTCATGTTATTGGTATTTAATTCGGGAGTTCACTATGAATATTTATAATTTAAAAAATTACAGTTAAAAAAAATTGTTAGAACATTGCTGGCTACTCAATAATAATATTTATATGTCACATTTTCCAGCCAATTCAATTATCAGATCCTGTGTATAAATAAAAAAAAATTAATTTTAGTGACTATTATTTTTATTTGGTTTTTCATTGGAGAAGCTGTGTGGTCAAAACACATGTCATTTCGTACAAGAGGGTTGGAGCTCAATTTCCTGTCTCCTTCCCGCCCCCCCCCCCCCCCCACACTCCTAACACCACCCCTACCCCACCCATAACAATATTGAGTAATTGTATTATCTGATCTTCTTTCCAATATAAATTTTTAAATTAATTTTAGTGCCTATTATTTTTATTTGGTTTTTCATTGGAGAAGCTGTGTGGTCAAAACACATGTCATTTCGTACAAGAGGGTTGGAGCTCCATTTCCTGTCTCCTTCCTGACTCCCCCCCCCCCCACACTCCTAACACCACCCCTACCCCACCCATAACAATATTGAGTAATTGTATTATCTGATCTTCTTTCCAATATAAATTTTATGGCACTCCTCAGAACCGCGGTCCCAAATTAAAAATAGAATACTATTCTTTAGAAAGTGTCCGGCTACCAGCCTAATGGTAATAGCCTGATAATTGGTGACATATTTTTTAAAGTCTAATGCTCAATTTAAATTTATTGTTTTTTTTAATGAAGATCGCGATCTTCATCAGACTCCTCTTCATCACCATCAACTCCTGAAAGAATATTTTAATTTTTTTTTTAGAGAAGAAGAAAAATAAAGAAAAATGCAAGAGTAAGAGAAATAAGAAAAAAAAAGTTATCTCTGTACTGTTGAATTGTCACACTACCCAAAACATACAATGCCTTTGGCGTTGTGTTATAGTCATATGGTTGTTAAATGTTTAATGACAAAACATTATTTGAAATATGTTATAGTTTATTTTATATTTATATTATTACTTGCAATAATAAGTCTGCAAAAAAAAATTTGAAGTAAAAAATTGTGACACCAATTATTGGCAGCTATTAGGCTGGTAACTGGACACTTTCTAACGAAAACTACCGGTATTCAATTTTTAAGTTGGGAACGCCGATCTGAGGGAGTGCCAATTTTATTACATGGAAAAATTCAGAAAAGAAGGTACTCCCTCTCCCCCCTGAAGACACTCTGCCAGTATTAGTATACTTATACTATAAGTAAGTATATTAAAATATTCCTATATTACTGTATTAATTTTACTATACTGGAGATGTCCAGTCAAAATGTACAGGTTACAATAATCAATAAATTTATATTAAATTAAAATTTTAAAATAGGATCAATACAGGAGATGAGGAGATAGGCTTGGCCTACACTATTAAAATATAAAAATAATATTAGTAGGTATATCGATACCCTCTCGCGCATTCCGTTTGCGCATGACCGAAAACTGACGGAAAACTCTTGTGGCAATATAACAGACGGCTTGGCGAGGCTTTCGTTTTTTTGCGTTTCACGTCACAGTTTTCTAATAATAAATTATTTAGTCATCAGTGACGTAGAGCGCATATTTTTCTGAGCAAGCTGGTACCATTTTACCACATTGTAAACATTGTGACCGGCAACGCGTTTCATTTCATACAGAGGTATGTACTTAATAGCTTATTACTTTTTTGTGTAAATTCGTACAACAAAGTTGTTTACCTGTACCAATGCTGTGATCCTTCCCACAAAATAATAACTTTACTTTGTAATGATAGGTTATTGCAACAAAAAGTTATGAATTTTCAAAAAAAAATTTTTAAATGTGTAAGAAAATTAAAATATATCAGTGGTAACCCCCCTTTAAAAAAAAAATGGGTTATCGGAAAGGGCTATTCTTGTCTTATCAATTAAATATAAACTACAGAGATGTAATGTAATAATATAATAACACAATAATAATGAGCATTGCTTTACTTTATTACTAATAA
>CAXITT010000836.1:46070-117986 GCA_964033795.1 Lymnaea stagnalis | reverse complement strand
AGAAGCATGATGACTTTGAACAGAGAGAAGCACGATGACTTTGAACAGAGAGAAGCACGATGACTTTGAACAGAGAGAAGCATGATGACTTTGAACAGAGAGAAGCATGATGACTTTGAACAGAGAGAAGCATGATGACTTTGAACAGAGAGAAGCACGATGACTTTGAACAGAGAGAAGCATGATGACTTTGAACAGAGAGAAGCATGATGACTTTGAACAGAGAGAAGCGTGATGACTTTGAACAGAGAGAAGCATGATGACTTTGAACAGAGAGAAGGATGATGACTTTGAACAGAGAGAAGCATGATGACTTTGAACAGAGAGAAGCACGATGACTTTGAACAGAGAGAAGCACGATGACTTTGAACAGAGAGAAGCATGATGACTTTGAACAGAGAGAAGCATGATGACTTTGAACACAGAGAAGGACTATGACTTTGAACAGAGAGAAGTGTGATGACTTTGAACAGAGAGAAGCATGATGACTTTGAACAGAGAGAAGCACGATGACTTTGAACAGAGAGAAGCATGATGACTTTGAACAGAGAGAAGCATGATGACTTTGAACAGAGAGAAGCACGATGACTTTGAACAGAGAGAAGCACGATGACTTTGAACAGAGAGAAGCATGATGACTTTGAACAGAGAGAAGCATGATGACTTTGAACACAGAGAAGGACTATGACTTTGAACAGAGAGAAGCGTGATGACTTTGAACAGAGAGAAGCACGATGACTTTGAACAGAGAGAAGGACGATGACTTTGAACAGAGAGAAGCACGATGACTTTGAACAGAGAGAAGCACGATGACTTTGAACAGAGAGAAGGACGATGACTTTGAACAGAGAGAAGCATGATGACTTTGAACAGAGAGAAGCACGATGACTTTGAACAGAGAGAAGCACGATGACTTTGAACAGAGAGAAGCATGATGACTTTGAACAGAGAGAAGCATGATGACTTTGAACAGAGAGAAGGACGATGACTTTGAACAGAGAGAAGCATGATGACTTTGAACAGAGAGAAGCATGATGACTTTGAACAGAGAGAAGGACTATGACTTTGAACAGAGAGAAGCGTGATGACTTTGAACAGAGAGAAGCACGATGACTTTGAACAGAGAGAAGCACGATGACTTTGAACAGAGAGAAGCACGATGACTTTGAACAGAGAGAAGCATGATGACTTTGAACAGAGAGAAGCATGATGACTTTGAACACAGAGAAGGACTATGCGTGATGACTTTGAACAGAGAGAAGCGTGATGACTTTGAACAGAGAGAAGCGTGATGACTTTGAACAGAGAGAAGCGTGATGACTTTGAACAGAGAGAAGCGTGATGACTTTGAACAGAGAGAAGCGTGATGACTTTGAACAGAGAGAAGCATGATGACTTTGAACAGAGAGAAGCATGATGACTTTGAACAGAGAGAAGCATGATGACTTTGAACAGAGAGAAGCATGATGACTTTGAACAGAGAGAAGCACGATGACTTTGAACAGAGAGAAGCATGATGACTTTGAACAGAGAGAAGCATGATGACTTTGAACAGAGAAAAGCGTGATGACTTTGAACAGAGAGAAGCGTGATGACTTTGAACAGAGAGAAGTGTGATGACTTTGAACAGAGAGAAGCATGATGACTTTGAACAGAGAGAAGCATGATGACTTTGAACAGAGAGAAGCATGATGACTTTGAACAGAGAGAAGCGTGATGACTTTGAACAGAGAGAAGCGTGATGACTTTGAACAGAGAGAAGCATGATGACTTTGAACAGAGAGAAGCATGATGACTTTGAACAGAGAGAAGCATGATGACTTTGAACAGAGAGAAGCATGATGACTTTGAACAGAGAGAAGCATGATGACTTTGAACAGAGAGAAGCATGATGACTTTGAACAGAGAGAAGCATGATGACTTTGAACAGAGAGAAGCATGATGACTTTGAACAGAGAGAAGCATGATGACTTTGAACAGAGAGAAGCATGATGACTTTGAACAGAGAGAAGCATGATGACTTTGAACAGAGAGAAGCATGATGACTTTGAACAGAGAGAAGCATGATGACTTTGAACAGAGAGAAGCATGATGACTTTGAACAGAGAGAAGCATGATGACTTTGAACAGAGAGAAGCATGATGACTTTGAACAGAGAGAAGCATGATGACTTTGAACAGAGAGAAGCATGATGACTTTGAACAGAGAGAAGCATGATGACTTTGAACAGAGAGAAGCATGATGACTTTGAACAGAGAGAAGCATGATGACTTTGAACAGAGAGAAGCATGATGACTTTGAACAGAGAGAAGCATGATGACTTTGAACAGAGAGAAGCATGATGACTTTGAACAGAGAGAAGCATGATGACTTTGAACAGAGAGAAGCATGATGACTTTGAACAGAGAGAAGCATGATGACTTTGAACAGAGAGAAGCATGATGACTTTGAACAGAGAGAAGCATGATGACTTTGAACAGAGAGAAGCACGATGACTTTGAACAGAGAGAAGCACGATGACTTTGAACAGAGAGAAGCATGATGACTTTGAACAGAGAGAAGCATGATGACTTTGAACACAGAGAAGGACTATGACTTTGAACAGAGAGAAGCGTGATGACTTTGAACAGAGAGAAGCACGATGACTTTGAACAGAGAGAAGGACGATGACTTTGAACAGAGAGAAGCACGATGACTTTGAACAGAGAGAAGCACGATGACTTTGAACAGAGAGAAGGACGATGACTTTGAACAGAGAGAAGCATGATGACTTTGAACAGAGAGAAGCACGATGACTTTGAACAGAGAGAAGCACGATGACTTTGAACAGAGAGAAGCATGATGACTTTGAACAGAGAGAAGCATGATGACTTTGAACAGAGAGAAGGACTATGACTTTGAACAGAGAGAAGCATGATGACTTTGAACAGAGAGAAGCGTGATGACTTTGAACAGAGAGAAGGACTATGACTTTGAAAAGAGAGAAGCATGATGAATTTGAACATAGAAAAGCATGGGACTGTGTCCAGAGGGAAGTATGGGACTGTGTCCAGAGAGAAGCATGATGACTTTGAACAGAAAGAAGCATGATGACTTTGAACAGAGAGAAGCATGATGACTTTGAACAGAGAGAAGCATGATGACTTTGGCCAGAGAGAAGCATGATGACTGTGTCCAGAGAGAAGCATGATGACTGTGTCCAGAGAAAAGCATGGAACTGTGTCCAGAGAGAAGGATGATGACTTTGACCAGAGAGAAGCATGGGACTGTGTCCAGAGAGAAGGATGATGACTTTGACCAGAGAGAAGCATGGAACTGTGTCCAGAGAGAAGGATGATGACTTTGACCAGAGAGAAGCATGGAACTTTGTACAGAGAGAAGGATGATGACTTTGACCAGAGAGAAGCGTGGAACTGTGTCCAGAGAGAAGGATGATGACTTTGACCAGAGAGAAGCATGGAACTGTGTCCAGAGAGAAGCATGGAACTTTGTCCAGAGAGAAGCATGAATCTTTGTCCAGAGAGAAGCGTGGGACTGTGTCCAGAGAGAAGTGAGAAGCATGGAACTTTGTCCAGAGAGAAGCATGAATCTTTGTCCAGAGAGAAGCGTGGGACTGTGTCCAGAGAGAAGGATGATGACTTTGACCAGAGAGAAGCATGGAACTGTGTCCAGAGAGAAGGATGATGACTTTGACCAGAGAGAAGCATGGAACTGTGTCCAGAGAGAAGGATGATGACTTTGACCAGAGAGAAGCATGGAACTGTGTCCAGAGAGAAGCATGGAACTTTGTCCAGAGAGAAGCATGAATCTTTGTCCAGAGAGAAGCGTGGGACTGTGTCCAGAGAGAAGGATGATGACTTTGACCAGAGAGAAGCATGGAACTGTGTCCAGAGAGAAGCATGGAACTTTGTCCAGAGAGAAGCATGAATCTTTGTCCAGAGAGAAGCGTGGGACTGTGTCCAGAGAGAAGCATGGGACTGTGTCCAGAGAGAAGCGTGGGACTGTGTCCAGAGAGAAGCATGATGACTTTGACCAGAGAGAAGCATGATGACTTTGACCAGAGAGAAGAATGATGGCTTTGAATAGAAATAAGCATGCTAACTTTGAACAGAGAGAAGCATAATGACTTTGACCAGACAGAAGCATGATGACTTTGAACAGAGAGAAGCATGATGACTTTGGCCAGACTGAAGCATGATGACTTTGGCCAGAGAGAAGCATTAGGACTTTGGCCAGAAAACAAAGTTTGTAGAGTATCGGAACCAGTGGCGTAGGACGAATGAGGCTGAGGGAGCCAACTGCAAGGGGCAGCACTTTTTACTATATTAAGGGACAACATTTTATAGGCCAACTGCAGAGTTTTTTGTTCCCGGTTTGTTGGCAAAAACTCAGACTCTCCACCCCCCACCCATCTCTCCCCGGGGCGCCATAACCCTAGCTAGATTAGAACTCAAACATCCATACATTCCTGCTACGTTTCAACACCATTTTAAGCCATGACCAAAGAAGAACTGATGTGTCTACTGACACAATCGATCGTAGGAATAATTTTTTTTTTTAAATTGTTGATTCAATTCAAATTATAATACAGTAAAAGCGTCCTAATGTTACGACTTACTTTTGCTATACTGATGCTTGCCTAAAGAGGAAATGAAGGGCATTTTAGGGCACCCGACGAAGTCAACCGAACAAAATTGAGGGTGGGGTTTGGGAGAAGTCCCCCTGCCCATAATTATTTTTAGAAATTCAAAACGCAGGAAGGCCCTTTTGCGTATATAGTCTATATCCCTGAATATAGTTTTGCAAAGCTCTAGATGTAATCGTAATGCTTGTCAAAAATTAGGGTCTCCTTAACCATCGTTGTTTACATAAATCCTTTTTGTTTTAGTAGTTAATAAATAGTAAAATTGTTTTATAATTCACCCCCCCCCCCCCAATAAATCACTATTTTTCTTTTTTTCCCCATTGCTTCTTTTATCAGTAACTGTAATGAAATATGCCTACAATTTTACATAAATCCTTTTTGTTTTAATAGTTAATAAATAGTAAAATTTTTTTATAATTCCCCCCCCCCCCCCCAATAAATCACTATTTTTCTTTTTTTCCCCATTGCTTCTTTTATCAGTAACTGTAATGAAATATGCCTACAAGCTAATGTCACTTCTCTTTATCACTTACTCTCGATAGAACGGCCCTACAAAGGTCACGTGAGGTTGCTGACAAACATTCGTTCAGCAGATAAAGAAAATATGAGGACAAAGGAGGTGTCATTGTTTTTGTTCATTGTTTCATCCTTGATTCTGACTGGACCTTGCGTTTGTGAGATTAATTTTTTTTTTCTTTTGTGCTTGCAAAACCATTTTTCATAATTTTTTTACGAATTCACTTTTAGTTTTAGTGATATCCTTTTCTCTTTATGTACACAAGCAGCCAGATATTCTCAATGTCATCATTCTGTTTCAAGTAAGACATCTAGGTACTATGCATAAATGACAATACATAAATAAATAATAATGCAGCGTGGGAATTATGCGTATGTTAATTGCATGTATTTTATTGAATCTTTCTGAATATGAAGCGCTTCTGTGCTACTCAGAATCAGAAGCTTAAAAATGTTAATTTACTATTTGTGTTATTTGTGGTATATTTTTCTTAATGTCCGTAGCACATGGAAGAAAAAACTTTTCCCCTCAAGCTCGTTGCGAGTTAACACACCGAGAGATCTGTCTGGAGATTGTGTTGGTTAAAAAAAATAACTAAATTAATATATGTGCCAAATAGTATTACTGACAGTATCCTAAACTATGTCTTTATAAAGTTTAGCAAATAACGCAAATATAGATATATATTTGATAACGTATGCAAATAAGATACTAAGGGTTACTTCTAATAATGGTGCAAAATTATCCTTAAATGCCACCATTTAAATTTCCTCTGATAAAAATGTTCGTAATAAATATATTAAACCTAAAAATCCCATTCGGTGGGTCGGTCGTAGAACCCCCCCCCCTCCCCCACACCACTTTTTCCGTGTCTGGAAAATTCTGGCTACGCCACTGACGATGTGTATTTCTGTCACAAGAAACAAACTGTTATGTGTCACAGGAAACAAACTGTTATGTGTCACACGAAACAAAATGTTATGTGTCACAAGAAAGAAACTGTTATGTGTCACAGGAAAGAAACTGTTATGTGTCACAAGAAACAAACTGTTATGTGTCACAAGAAAGAAACTGTTATGTGTCACAAGAAACAAACTGTTATGTGTCACAAGAAAGAAACTGTTATGTGTCACAAGAAAGAAACTGTTATGTGTCACAAGAAACAAACTGTTATGTGTCACAAGAAACGTGATCCCTACAGAAGATTTATTTTAATAACTCTCTATAACGAGTGAAATTAAAATGTTTATAGTGAATCGAGGTACAATAAGCTTTTAAACATAAAAATAGATTTGAGCACATATTGGATTGCGCAATGTTTCCATGGCAGAAGTTTCTCTTGACTACCCGCCACCGTAGACTTCGAAAGTTTCTCTTGACTACATGCCACCTTAGACTTAGAGATCTCAGTTTCTCTTGACTACCCGCCACCTTAGACTTCGAGAGTTTCTCTTGACTACATGCCACCTTAGACTTAGAGCTCTCAGTTACCTGCCACCTTAGACTTCGAGAGTTTCTCTTGACTACATGCCACCTTAGACTTAGAGATCTCAGTTTCTCTTGACTACATGCCACCTTAGACTTCGAGAGTTTCTCTTGACTACATGCCACCTTAGACTTCGAGAGTTTCTCTTGACCACCCACCAGCTTAGACTTAGAGCTCTCAGTTTCTCTTGACTGCATGCCACCTTAGACTTCGAGAGTTTCTCTTGACTACATGCCACCTTAGACTTAGAGCTCTCAGTTTCTCTTGACTGCATGCCACCTTAGACTTCGAGAGTTTCTCTTGACTACATGCCACCTTAGACTTAGAGCTCTCAGTTACCTGCCACCTTAGACTTAGAGAGTTTCTCTTGACTACATGCCACCTTAGACTTAGAGCTCTCAGTTACCTGCCACCTTAGACTTAGAGAGTTTCTCTTGGCTACCTGCCACCTTAGACTTAGATATCTCAATTAAAAAAAAAAAAAATTCAATGGAAACTAAAAAAAAAAGTTTCAATGGAAACTAAAAAAAAATGTCTTTAAAAATTAAAGTAAAGCAAACAAAATTAAAATTAATCTACTGCTTTAAGGCTTAAAGTTTGATCTCTACTCACGAGGTCAACTAATACACAGGGATTGAGATATCTGAGCTCTGGGACAAAGTCTTTTTGCCCGTGGCTTTAAGCGGAGCTTGTAACATTTTTACTGCTCTAAGCTAAAACAATAATTTTAAAAAAAAATAATTTTAAAAATTTAAGTTAGAAAAAATAATATATTTAAAAGTTTTAAATACGAAAAAAAATAATTCGTTAAAAATGATGCCATGTTGTTCTATTAGCTATGTTGCTCTACTCTTATACCAGCAATGTTGCCCCCACTCTTCTACCAATTTTGTTCCCTACCTTTCTACCTGCTTTTGCCCTACTCTTCTACCAGCATCCCTGCTAATAATATTAATTAATTTCTATGAATTTAATAGATTATTTATAGCAGTAGAAATTGAAGTACAGTAATGTATTAACTGATTCATTTCTTGACACCTACTTCACTAATTTGAACTAATGAAACATGTCTTTCATTAGAGCTGCAAGACTGCATACTACCCCAATGATGGAGTCAGTGGTGAACAAACCCACATATCTGTAAACTAACACAATGGTGGGCTCAGTGTTACACAAACCCACATATATTATGTATACTACCACAAAGGTGGGCTCAATGTTACAAACCCACATATCTGTAAACTACCACAAAGGTGGGCTCAGTGTTACACAAACCCACATATCTGTAAACTACCCCAATCATTGACTCACTGTTACTTACACAAACCCACCAATAGGATGTTTCTAATGAGCAATGTCTTCTATTATTAAGGCTGGTTACTACCCCAATGGTGGACCCAGTGTTACACAAACCCACCAATAGGATGTTTTCCCACAAGTTACCCATACAACAACACTGCCGGACTTGGGCCACAGAGTCCCCAGATAATTCGGCCACAGTTTCATTTCTATGGCAACTCTGATCATGCTACAGTCACACTTGACCAGCTCCATCAGGTTAGACATTTTTTAAAGGAATTGTTTGACTAACAGCGCCTTAGAATTAGAGCCTTGGAAATATCTGTGACATGGGCGTAACATGATTAACTTAGAGCTTTATACTATATATGTGACATGGGGGTAAAATGATTAACTTAGAGCTTTATACTATATCTGTGACATGGGGGTAAAATTATTAACTTAGAGCTTTATACTATATCTGTGACATGAGAGTAAAATGATTAACTTAGAGCTTTATACTATATATGTGACATGAGAGTAAAATGATTAACTTAGAGCTTTATACTATATATATATATCTGTGACATGAGAGTAAAATGATTAACTTAGAGCTTTATACTATATATGTGACATGGGGGTAAAATGATTAACTTAGAGCTTTATACTATATCTGTGACATGGGGGTAAAATTATTAACTTAGAGCTTTATACTATATCTGTGACATGAGAGTAAAATGATTAACTTAGAGCTTTATACTATATCTGTGACATGGGGGTAAAATGATTAACTTAGAGCTTTATACTATATCTGTGACATGGGGGTAAAATGATTAACTTAGAGCTTTATACTATATATGTGACATGGGCGTAAAATGATTAACTTAGAGCTTTATACTATATCTGTGACATGGGGGTAAAATGATTAACTTAGAGCTTTATACTATATATGTGACATGGGCGTAAAATGATTAACTTATTCTATTGGGGTATTGAACCCTATCATCGCAGAATAGCTTAAAATGGTTATTTTTATTTGATTTTTAAAAATACTTAAGCATTATTACCAAATCAATATATTCTTTTGAATTGATAGAAAGATGCCTTCAAGTTAAACCAATTGCACTTTCAATTTCTGTGACAGGTTCGTGACAATGTGTTCAACCCTGCTGTCAAGACTGTCGTCATCATTCATGGGTACCTAGAGAACACCAATACGGAGTGGATAGAACAAATGGCCACTGCAATATTACAGAAGGTAACAGCGTGTGATTGTAGCCTATACAACTAAACTAATGCTCGAGTTTTCACCACAAATTATGTTAAATCAGTCCCACTCCGTGGACCCGAAACTTGGGGAACAGCGGCGAGCATCCCGCAGAAAGTACATACTTTCATAAACGTATTGCCTTAGAAAGATTCTGAACATAAAATGGCCAAATCACCGTCACCCACAAGACTCACTGGAGATGACATATCAAGAGCCTGTTGTTGACGACATCAAAACGATAAGATAGAGGTGGGTAAGGCAAACTCTTTGTGGAACCCCCCCCCCCTATAACATCACCAGACATTCCCTAAACATGGAACCCACAGCGAAAAGGGAAGAGAGGAAGGCCACAGAATACATGGGCACGCGAACCAGATGCAGAAACACAAAGTATGGTATACGCCTGGGAACAACTGTAAAGGAAAGCACATGACCGAGATGAATGGACAATTCTTAAAGACCTCCTTTTTCTCATGTGAGGTTAAAAGGCATAAACTGATAAAATAACTGCAAAAAAAGTTTTTTTTTAATGAATACTGGTGAATGTGCACCCAAATCATCGAGATAATTCTGGTCTGATGTAACCGAAAGACGTTTTAAAAATCTTTCGCCGTTAAAAAGAAAAATATAACCTCTCATATACTGTATATTTAAGGGACGGTGATTCTTAGGTTTTAAAATGTAGCTGAAGCTAATCCTCTAGTTTATAAAGGAGTACCAAATTCAAAATTAGCATGTTGCGGTCATGTCCAGACAAGAATTGGGAAAAGTTAAGGAAAATATTGTGGAGAATGGTCAAACTTTTTAAAGGTTTAGGTGGGGCAGGCAGATTAACTAAATGTGCTATAAAGCTGCCCAGCCAAGGACATTATGGTGGGGCAGTCAGAAAAACTTTTAGGGGACATGGGTAAAATGAAAAATATATTTATCTGGGCAATAATTCATTTTGTAAGCATAAAAATTGTGATAGTTGGTGTCTCAAGATAAAGTAGAAACTGGAAAAAATGAAAGTTTTTCCTTCTCTTGTGATGAGTAATATTATGCCAGTATTTCAGATTTCATGTGATGATCTTTCAGCCAAAATAGGTCCACACGGGGAGGGGGAGTGGTGCCCGGAAAGGGGGGGGGGGGAATGCAAATGAAGCTTTCCATAATTTAATTGGTATCGCTGTCCCAAGACCAAGAAATCATTTGTTGAAGATGATGCCACTAGAAAAAGCTGTAGATGATACCACTTTATGCCAGTATTTCAGATTTCATGTGATGATCTTTCAGCCAAAATAGGTCCACACGGGGAGGGGGAGTGGTGCCCGGAAAGGGGGGGGGGAATGCAAATGAAGCTTTCCATAATTTAATTGGTATCGCTGTCCCAAGACCAAGAAATCATTTGTTGAAGATGATGCCACTAGAAAAAGCTGTAGATGATACCACTAGAAATAGCTGTAGATGATGCCAATGGAAATAGCTGTAGATGATGCCACCAGAAATAGCTGTAGATGATGCCACTAGAAATAGCTGTAGATGATGCCACTAGAAATAGCTGTAGATGATGCCACTAGAAATAGCTGTAGATAATGCCACTAGAAATAGCTGTAGATGATGCCACCAGAAATAGCTGTAGATAATGCCACTAGAAATAGCTGTAGATGATGCCACTAGAAATAGCTGTAGATGATGCCACTAGAAATAGCTGTAGATGATGCCACTAGAAATAGCTGTAGATGATGCCACCAGAAATAGCTGTAGATGATGCCACTAGAAATAGCTGTATTAGCTGTAGATGATGCCACCATAAATAGCTGTAGATGATGCCACCAGAAATAGCTGTAGATGATGCCACCAGAAAAAGCTGTAGATGATGCCACCAGAAATAGCTGTAGATGATGCCACCAGAAATAGCTGTAGATGATGCCACCTGAAATAGCTGTAGATGATACCACCAGAAATAGCTGTAGATGATACCACCAGAAATAGCTGTATTAGCTGTAGATGATGCCACCAGAAATAGCTGTAGATGATGCCACCAGAAATAGCTGTAGATGATGCCAATAGAAATAGCTGTAGATAATGCCACTAGAAATAGATGTATATGTTGCCACCAGAAATAGCTGTATATGTTGCCACCAGAAATAGCTGTAGATGATGCCACCAGAAATAGCTGTATTAGCTGTAGATGATGCCACCAGAAATAGCTGTATTAGCTGTAGATGATGCCACCAGAAATAGCTGTATTAGCTGTAGATGATGCCACCAGAAATAGCTGTATTAGCTTTAGATGATGCCACCAGAAATAGCTGTAGACGATGCCACCAGAAATAGATGTAGATGATGCCACCAGAAATAGCTGTAGATGATGCCACCAGAAATAGTTGTAAATGTTGCTTCTAGAAATAGTTTTCTCAAAATATCATTTGCCTTAGAATTACTTCGTATCAAACTCCTTCATTACTTAATCAATAGCTATATAAATTGGCATACATGTCCATGATATATTTATTTTCTGCTTTAATAAGATTATTCAGATCGTTTAAAAAAATAAAATATATTCGGGAAAGTATTAACGCGTATAGCCAAACTTTTGCATCGAAGATTAGGGATATTTTCAGGAAAATTACATTTTCTCTTTAATACAAATATTTTACTAACCATTTATAACACCATCAATTATTGCAGCATGTCAATTTTTTAAGGTTCTGGGTCTATCTGTACTGGAGATTTATTTTATTACTTATATCGATTTTAGAAATGTTTTTAAATGTATTTTGTTCCACATGATTTATAATAACTGAAACCAAAAATATGGTCGAGTTCCTTAATTTCAATTTTTGGGCTTCCCCTGCCCTAAACCACTAGATATCTCAGTGCTAGAGCAACTACAAGTAGCACCGTCACGTGACTTTTTTTTGGGGTGCGGGTGGGGTCCGTGATAACCTTTCGGTCCATTCAAAGTTGTTATTTTATTCCTCCCCCCCCCACCCACCCGCATCACATCTTCGTCGCCATAAAAATCCGAGGCCTCCTGCATCAGAAGAGGTTGCAGGGCGCACGCAACGGCTGTGGTACCAGCATGGTACTAAGCTGATGTCCTGTCCGTTTGTCCACCATACAAATACGCTACAGTAAATTAAAACTACATTAAAACATTGCTAAAAAAATCGATTAACTTTCCAGGGGGGGGGCAAAATTTTTTTAGCAATGTTTTAATGTAGTTTTAATTTACTGTAGCGTATTTGTATGGTGGACAAACGGACAGGACATCAGCTTAGTTACTTTCTCTTTATTTGCTCTTTACTTTAATAAATTGTTTGTCTATTTTTGTCTAAAAATTTTGTATCCAATCAATCCAGGGGGGGGGGGCAAGTGCCCACCTTGCCTCTACCTGCGGGCGCCCATGGGTACCAGCCAATAAAAAACGAAAATACAGTGGAAAAACAGCTGTAACGCGCCCCGCATAACGCGATCTAAAATTAGGAACTTCAATTGTCACATTATATTCAAACGAATCGCTCTGATCTTTATTTTATTTGAATATATTGAAAATGCCTAGTTGAATTTGAACGTAATTCATGAAACAAAAAAGCTAATGGCTAATTCTGTTGGTTTACAGCAGTGTTTGTTTTTGTTTTTTTAAAGAATTGATTCTAATGTCGGTATTTCATGTTTGCAAAGGGCGACGTTAATGTTGTTGTGGTGGATTGGAGCAGAGGCGCCAACAATCTGATCTACTACCAGAGTGCTGCGAATACACGGGTCGTTGGTGCAGTGCTGGCATTACTTCTACAGGTCAGTCAATGGGTTGTCATTACTTCTACCGGTCAGTCAAAGGGTTGTCATTACTTCTACAGGTCAGTCAATGGGTTGTCATTACTTTCTACCGGTCAGTTAAAGGGTAAGCATTACTTCTACAGGTCAGTCAATGGGTTGTCATTACTTCTACCGGTCAGTTAAAGGGTAAGCATTACTTCTACAGGTCAGTCAATGGGTTGTCATTACTTCTACCGGCCAGTTAAAGGGTAAGCATTACTTCTACAGGCCAGTCAACGGGTTGTCATTACTTCTACCGGTCAGTTAAAGGGTAAGCATTATACTTCTACAGGCCAGTCAACGGGTTGTCATTACTTCTACCGGTTAGTTAAAGGGTAAGCATTATACTTCTACAGGCCAGTCAATGGGTTTCATTACTTCTACCGGTCAGTTTAAGGGTAGGCATTACTTCTACAGGTCAGTCAATGGGTTTCATTACTTCTACCGGTCAGTTAAAGGGTAAGCAGTTAAAATGTACAAGTCAGTCATTGGGAGGACTTTACTTCTACAGGTCAGTCATTGGGTTGGCATTACTTCTACATGTCATTTAAACGGTTGGCATTACTTCTAAATGTCATTTAAAGGGTTGGCATTACTTCTACATGTCATTTAAAGGGTTGGCATTACTTCTACATGTCATTTAAAGGGTTGGCATTACTTCTACATGCCATTTAAAGGGTTGGCATTACTTCTACATGTCATTTAAAGGGTTGGCATTACTTCTACATGTCATTTAAAGGGTTGGCATTACTTCTACATGTCATTTAAAGGGTTGGCATTACTTCTACATGTCATTTAAAGGGTTGGCATTACTTCTACATGCCATTTAAAGGGTTGGCATTACTTCTACATGTCATTTAAAGGGTTGGCATTACTTCTACGTGTCATTTAAAGGGTTGGCATTACTTCTACATGTCATTTAAAGGGTTGGCATTACTTCTACATGTCATTTAAAGGGTTGTCATTACTTCTACATGCCATTTAAAGGGTTGGCATTACTTCTACATGTCATTTAAAGGGTTGGCATTACTTCTACATGCCATTTAAAGGGTTGGCATTACTTCTACATGTCATTTAAAGGGTTGGCATTACTTCAACATGTCATTTAAAGGGTTGGCATTACTTCTACATGTCATTTAAAGGGTTGGCATTACATCTACAGGTCAGTAAATAAGTGCGCCGCAAAATAAACAAAATTTGCATAATTTTATTACTATCTCCATCTAATGTGAAAGGGCAAGAAATCTAGTGGGCCTGTTGCAAGCAATTTACCGACATAGTAATTAGACTATTAAAAAATTGCACTAGATGGTGCTCTGTAGGCCTATTTTTAAATATGATTTCATTTATTTTTATATTTTAAACTTAATTATATAAAAAAGAAATATTTCTCTATTTGGCATTATACTTGTAATAATTTGACAAATGGCGCTTTGGGAAAGTCGAGATTGAGCCCGGGCAACAAGGTTTTGGGATCAACTGCCATATATTATTGTATTTGTAGATTTTAGGAGCAACTGCCATAGATTATTGTAGCTGTAGATTTAAATATAATATTTCCTCCATTATAATGTTGCAAACATCCACTTGCCACTGATTGGAGCATGTGATTAAACACGTGGACAACACAAGCAGACCACACTTATCAAAACCACATCATGCATAGTTTCAAATTAAAGGGGAAAAATTGATAAAAAGCCACACTAAACCAGAAAAAGTCCGTTTTTTTTTTTTTAATTTTAAAAATGGTACCCATACCTGTGTGTGCGCACGATACAAGACCACAACTTAGACCTAGTTGTCTCCTTTGGACTTAAGAGATGTCAACCAAGTACTTCCTTGGAATGAATGAAAGTTATTTTTCTATGTCGACTGTGTTGATCTCCTAGAACTGAACATGAAATCAGCGACATATTTTTAGCATGTTAAGTATCAATATGATTATATTTGATGTTTCAAAATAATCAGTGCTACGAGGCAATAGAAAACGAAAAATATAGTGAGGAATTGCTGCAAAGCGCGATCCAAAAATCGGAAACTACATAAAAAATATCATGTACCTGGACATTGGTGACTATTCCACTTACTTAAGGCAGTAGAGATGTGCAAAGTTTTGTAGGCTAATCAGAGGCGTAGCGATGATATTTTGCGCCCGGGGACGAACTATAAAATTGGCGCCTCAGCCCCCCCCCCCCCCCCCCCCCCCCCACAATTTTCTATTATAATGGATAAGGAAAACAAAATAAATTTTCATCAAACATTGTATTGAGAGAAGCAAATTGATAGAAATGATAGTACATTACCCACTCAGTCACTTAGGCCGAATGGTCTAAACTGAGCAAAATCTCAAGTTGGTGGTCTGGAGTTCAATTCCAGCCAGAGCCCAGTCAAGCAATAACACCACCAGCACCGCGGGTAGATGAGACTCGTCAACCTTGGATGGCGACTCATCTAAGAGAAGGAAACCCTGAAATCAAACCCGGAGATGGAGTCCCGAAAGGCGGATAACATTGATACAATGAAACATTCCGGCAACTCCTGCGACGTCACTGGTTACCCAGCGGTGTGGAGAAAGGCGATTTGCTGTTGGGAACCAGCTTATAATCCTTGAAGTATAATCCCAGGCCATGTGGATTTCGTCCTCCGAAACCCACTCCATCGTCACATTGTGACGGACGGATGCCAACACTGTCGTAGACTGGTTCACATAGTCTACTAAAGATTAATTTTCTCGTTGTCACTGTCGCTTACTGGTCAATGACGCAATCAAAATCGGTTGTTTTTTTTCCCCCCAATGTTTCTCTTTCAACGCTAAGAAGAGCAAGAGCGCTCAGACAATCTTGTCCCAATGACGCAATCAAAATCTGTTTTTTTTTTTCCACAATTGTTTCTCTTTCAACGCCAAGAAGAGCAAGATCGCTCAGACAATCCTGTCCCATTGACGCACGCAAATGTGACAAAATAAGTAGGCTTTCAGACGGCACGTCTGCTGAGCCACTGTACCGATCTTTTGACCGATTTATTTCCCTGGTTTACTTATTATAATGTAACGTTTTACGCCTCTTTTGGCGCCCATGTTCCTTGGCGCCCGGGGACATATGTATCCCCTGCACCCCCCCCCCCCCCCCCCCCCTCTGAGGCTAATTACTTTCTTGAAGACAGCAAAAAAAGCTGATTATAAAGTGCCATTAAAATGAAAAAGACTCAGCCTCCTGTTGTTTTGTGTGTGTGTGTGTGTCTGGGTGTGAGTGTGTTGTTTTAACATTTTTTAAAATGGAAAATTGTTATACGCAAATAATGATACATAATCTTAATTATAGATTTTTAATTTTTTATTTTTTTTTACAGTTCGATTTGAGGGCATAAGTATGCTCTAATCTGGCAAAATGTACAATGCTGGTAAATTTTTAAATCTAATCAAGGCTTGGTGGCATAAACAATGTATATCTAACATTTGAAAAGAATATTTCCGTAGAGAACAAAGTTTTTTTGGAAATAAAACTAGGCCCTAAAAAAATTTTTGTTGTAGACTCTAAATCTCCAAAATCTTTTTTTTTTAACAAAAAAAAAACCCCCAAATGGATTTTCTAACGTCAAAGAAGTTAAAAATGGCCGATTTCTATAGAAGAACAAGTGGACGACCCACTTAGCCGTCACATTGTAGATGGGCAAACTGTTGTCACGTAGATTTGTCTGAGGTAAGAGCTGCCGTCGAACACGTGACAGTCCTTCAACATCAGACGGGTAACAATTAACTGCTTGAAAATCTAATCACTGGCGTGTGTTCATCCACAGGAGCTGGTGTCCATGGGCTCAGAGCCTGGTTTAGTTCACCTCATCGGCTTTAGTCTCGGAGCACACGTGGCTGGCTACGCGGGGGGTCAGGTGAACGGGATCGGGAGGATAACAGGTGAGTCGAAAGCTAGTCCCTGGAGCTGGCGCTTGGCGTGGGACAAAGAATTGTGTAATCGAATTAAAAGTTGATACTTAGCAGGCAGTCATCTTTAAGTTATACGCAGTTCTTGCAAGAGGTTAGCCATATCCGCGCCGTGTTTACCTCTGTCGCCAGATGGAATTCAGTATAGGATTGTTCAGCTTTTCATAAGCCTCAGGCCTTTGCCAAAGGCAAACAGAATTAATATATTTTGAATATGGACCACAACTTAAAGCTTGTAACGCTTCCCAAATCACACTTAGATTTGTAAGTACACTAGTACTGTATTTTTAAAAGGCATATTAAAATAGACTTCCCAAGTTGATCTTGTCCGCCCGCACTCATTGCGCACCGTGATGCGCTCGCTTTCGCTGCTTCCCCCGTCTTCCGCACCAATTGCGCACAAAAGAATACATTCGTTACTCACATCGACAACTTACAAACCATACCGAAAATAAAGGCAAATGACCGTCTGTACAGTATACAACTAAACTTGGTGGATATATGGAGCGCCATCTGGAATTATTATTAGGGTATAGATTATGCATCTCTGTCCGCAAATTATACACGCCACTACGGTTGCATTGTCCCAGCTTGTATTAAAATATTTCCCTCGTCTTGTACATTACTAACTTTTTACTAGTTACGTATTTTTAGAGTGTTTTTTCTCTTGTCTATTACTAAGATATTATTATAGTTATAATATATTTTTTGACCCACATAGTTACTGTAAATTATATTTAAATTATAATATATAGCTAACTCAGTGGGGTTTCATATTTCTGTTATATTCATCAATTCAGTTATGATATTTTTTTTTGTTCATCTCTCCATAAAAAGTTTGTTTAATCCCACATCACAGGTTATGTTTTAATCCCACATCACAGGTCATGTTTTAATCCCACTTCACAGGTCATGTTTTAATCCCACATCACAGGTCATGTTTTAATCCCACATCACAGGTCATGTTTTAATCCCACTTCACAGGTCATGTTTTAATCCCACATCACAGGTCATGTTTTAATCCCACATCACAGGTCATGTTTTAATCCCACTTCACAGGTCATGTTTTAATCCCACATCACAGGTCATGTTTTAATCCCACATCACAGGTCATGTTTTAATCCCACTTCACAGGTCATTATCACAGGTCATGTTTTAATCCCACATCACAGGTCATGTTTTAATCCCACATCACAGGTCATGTTTTAATCCCACATCACAGGTCATGTTTTAATCCCACATCACAGGTCATGTTTTAATCCCACATCACAGGTCATGTTTTAATCCCACATCACAGGTCATGTTTTAATCCCACATCACAGGTCATGTTTTAATCCCACATTACAGGTCATATTTTAATCCCACATCACAGGTCATGTTTTAATCCCACATCACAGGTCATGTTTTAATCCCACATCACAGGTCATGTTTTATCTCCCAACCCCCTACCCCAAATTAAATCACAGGTCTTGACCCTGCTGGTCCAAGTTTTGAAGGAACCCCACCTGAAACAAGACTGGACCCCACTGATGCCATATTTGTGGATGTCATTCACACTGACGGTGCCCCGGGCATTGGCATGGGTAAAAAAATGATCCTAGCTGTTCGTGGATAATTTAGTCAAAGTCTGATAATGATATATTGAGACTAGACCCTGGCACGAGGGGCCTTTTTTTTCCTTCACCTTTTGATTTGAGTTTTCGTATAATAAGATCCTAAAATATCAACCACCTAAGTATAAGATTTTATTGTAGAGTATTCGCCAAAACTGACTGCACTATTATACTCCCGCATTGTTAACGCGTACGTGGTTTTGTCAACGCTGCGTAGCTCAGGCCGCCACGTGTTCCTCAGCAGTGAAAATGATGATGTGACGGGCAGTTGGTGTCAATGGGTCTCTAATGGAGGACAGGGTATTACAGTTGAGTATGTGTTTCGCCCATGCGTATGTGATTAAGAGATCGTGTCTGGGGGGGGGCGTGTTGGAACAAATGGTGGCAGGACAGTTCTTATAAAGATTTAATAAGACAGCACCAAGTAACAGTGCCGTCTATTGTTTTTAAATTTCTCAGTTCTTGAAGTGTATTGTATGTGTTATGTTGTTGTTGTTACTTGTAGGGTTGTAATTATCATTTATACTATACTGTGCATCCACATTTTACATGCGTTCACCATGTTTATCCAAATAAGTACCAGAGGAATTAGCATCCCGACTCTTATTGATTGATGAACGGACACACAATTAAACAATATCTCTATGGATCAGAGTAAAATATAATCCTTCATACAACTTCTTCTGTTTCACAAAATGAGCATTAAGATGCTAATAATAACTAAAATGAACATGGCCAGTGCCAAATAAAGGAATCCTTGCAGAACAACACTCATGACCTTTAAAACTCTATCCCATCATTCCTTCACTTCCTGTTATTTTTATTTAACAAAAACAATACATTATTTTTACGAAAAAAATTGATATCTAAATATTAGATTTGTGACATGTACACGTGTATTGTGTACAAGTGTATTGTTTCAGCGGACAGGAAGTCTGGCCCACCGGTAAGCTTTATGATTTGAATCCCGCTATGGGCGCCCGCAGGTAGGGGCAAGGGGGGAGGGGGCATCTTTCAAACTGAACATCTTTCAAACTGAACATCTTTCAAACTGAACATCTTTCAAACTGAACATCTTTCAAACTGAACATCTTTCAAACTGAACATCTTTCAAACTGAACATCTTTCAAACTGAATATCTTTCAAACTGAATATCTTTCAAACTGAATATCTTTCAAACTGAACATCTTTCAAACTGAACATCTTTTAAACTGAACATCTTTTAAACTGAATATATTTAATGCGCCCTTTCACCAGTTAAGGACATAGGTGCATTTTCGTAGTCTATTCAGGTTGGACAACTCTTCACAGAGCCAAATGTTCCAGCCAGAGTGATGCATTGTGAACATTTCTGGCTATGGTTCACCAGGATCCAGATCTGTATATGATTGTGTGGCTCTCCTACGAAAGTCACATTCACTTACTGGTCGATCCTGGACTTTCCCTTCCGTTGACAGAGTAGCTTTTTCCAAAGCTATGCTACTTTTTTTTTTTTTTCAAGCTCTCAATGAATTTTTTCTGCCACGTTTATTCGAACACGTTCACCCTATACATTCCCATATACGTATGAGCGCAAATAATGCTCGGCGACGACTGACCTTTTCTCCACTGAGAGACACAATCCACAAAATAACTGCCTAACAATATCTATATTTTTCACTATCGGGAACACGTGGCAGCTGGAGTTATGCACCGTTGACAGAAACACCAGTAAACCGTCGATTCGGGAGTTTCTGTTCTGTTAGTTTGATGTTGTTGTGTTGCGCATAGAGTATATAATATCATTTGTTAATCCGGGGAAATAATTTTCTGTGAACCAATCGTCATATAAATTTTCAACAGAAGAGTTTGTTTCTCAAACGATCCTGTTAGTATGGTCGTAGATAGGAAATAGTTTCATGTTTAAAAAAAAAAAAATGATGCATCTACTGTAACTTTATTAGCCTTACAGCTCCAGCTGACCGATTCAATGATGTACTGACTTATTTCAGGGACCCTGGAACCAATGGGAACGGTGGATTTCTACCCAAACGGCGGGATGCATCAGCCAGCGTGCCCAAACCGTGTTGTTGACAGATTGTCCGCCATGTTTGAAACATTAGGTCTCTCTCGTGGTAAAAAAAAAAAGGAACAGAACTATAGACCGATTTTAGGTGGGGTGGGGGGTGGGGGGTATTCCTTAAATGACGTCACATCATTTATTACACTTTCCCATTACGTACAATTTCGCTATTTTTAGTTGACAATGTAGGCCAACCTAATTTATTAAACATATGATCTCATAGAGTAAAAAAACAAAAAAAACAAAAAGATGAATTAAACAAATTTAAAAACCAAAGACCAAAACAAAAACTGTACATAAAAAAAATGTCTATAATTCGCTTTTAGTCATGTCATTATAGTTTTATTTACATTCTAGCTTCTCTGCTCTCTTACTATATATATACATTAATATTAAAAATTAAGGGCCGTCCATAAAGTACGTTACGTTATTTTTTACTATTTACCCCCCCCCTTCTCCCCCTGTCACAAATCTCGCAACCCCCCCCCCCCTAAAGTACGTCACAGTTTCGAACAATTTTTTTTTTAATTAGTACCTAATTAATATTTATTCTAAAACACATCACTATTAAACTGTATTAAAATATAAGATTTCCACTTAAAATAACTATCACGTTTTAAAATGATTTTAATAGTAAAATAGTTACTAGCGCTCCTGGCGAGAGGAATCGTGAACAAAACATTCAGGAGATACACATTTCATGCTATATTGACATAAAACTAATTCAAATGTTTCACCAAATTTTTGAACATTATTTTTAAAGCTATTAAATTCTACTTTAAAAATAAAAATAATTTAGGAATAAAATTTTAAAACATTAATGTGTGACGTCACACATGGCCTGACCCCCCCCCCCTTTTCCCCCAACTGTCACCCTTTCTTACACCCCTCCCCCCCTCCCCTTTTTTGGAGCGTGACCTACTTTTTGGACGGCCCCTTAGGTATGTTACCGGTTTTTAATTTATGATTATTTCCCCCCCGCCCTTTCCCCCAACTGTCACCCTTTCTTACACCCCTCCCCCCCTCCCCTTTTTTGGAGCGTGACCTACTTTTTGGACGGCCCCTTAGGTATGTTACCGGTTTTTAATTTATGATTATTTTTTATCTATTTATTTATTTACGCTTTGATGTGACGTCACATTTTTCCAATGTGCCGTAACTCACCACACGCCATGACCTTTGTCCCTGAATTAATTATAGATGGGCCAATGGTGCGTCGTGTCATCACCTTTAAGAAGACCCTTAATCAAACAAATAGTTTTATATTTTGAGATCTGATAACTTTTTTAGCTGTCTATGGAATTAGACTTTATTTCAAGTTTTATCATTATTTCACGAGCAAATGGCAGCAACTTTAATATGTTCCTTTTACAAAGTCCAAATAGTAAGTTGCCATGGAAACCTTAAAGTTTACTTTCTGGGACAAGACAGACACAAAGAGGTTCGATAGAGGAAAGGATTTTTTACCCCCTAGATTTAAAAAGAATACATTTTTAGACTTGATTCTTACAGTAGGCTACTAATTTCAGTGAAAGTTAGACTGGCTTAATTCTTGTGGACAGCCACGGGGAAATAATATAAGAAATAGAACCTGAATAGAATTTGTTACACTTAAGATTCTGACAGGCTTTAAAAAAGTACTAAGCTTATTTACTGGCCACCCGGTTGTGTGAGTTATGTGATTCAACCGTGTGTGTTTACAGGTCTCAGAGGTGCTTCGGTGCAAACAGCTGTTGCTTGCTCTCATATGCGGGCGACACACATATTTACATACTCCATAAACAACAACTGCACTCTGCCTACGCGTCGCTGCCCGTCCCACGAGAGGCTGGCGCGTGAGGAATGTGAATCATGTGACTACAACCGTTGTCCTGTGATTGGCTATAATCTGCTTCCGGAGAATGTCAGGGATAGTATTGCAGTATATCGCACGGACGTCCATGGCGAATCGCCATACTGTTGTAAGGTTGTTTTACAGTAAAAAATATACTTAAAATATTTTTTAGCTAATGCTGAGAATGGGTGCCATTAGGAATAGATTTAGGGTTCAGGCTAGGTTAGACTCCTTGTTCTGCTTGAATAACATAAAGAATGGATAAGTTATTAATGTATTTTTTTAAATCGAAAGCCAACAAGTCAGGAAATAGGCAACAAAGTAGCCACACTCAAGAAGAAGCATTACATTACATAGAAATATATAGCAACTCTCTGAAGCAAAAGTCAAATTTTGTCTAACAAACATGACTCTTAAGTCTCACACTTTATCGTGGGTTACTGTTATTTATTCCAGACAGTTTATTTGATTAATTATTATGTTGTTATTCCCCCTTTGTTCTCCTCTCGGTGCCACTGGCCAGATTTTGGCAGTAGAAAGTCCAACTGGTATAAGCATTATCCTTGAGAAATAAATTGTTTTCCAAAGTATTTACCATTTAGTTCATCTTACATTCGAACCCACTTATCTCGACCTCGGAAATGAAATGACAATCTCGTTATCCACGCAATTAACTTGACACAGCAAGAAGCGAAGAGCTACAAGCTTGCAAACAAAAGAGAGAGGTCGTAGTACATGTTCTGTTAATATAGCGAACCCGCTTGTCGGTTAATAGGCTTTCACACGTTCTTACATGTTGATTTTTTTATTTAAAAAAAACAACAAAAAAAACAGAATCTGTATTGAATAAACTGAAGTGGCGAATTCGGAGCGACAGAAAATAAAAACTCGAGAATCCGGAGCTGACAAATATTTAGACTCGCGAATCCGGAATTACGGGATGATCCGGAAATGTTTCAACCCACATATCCCTTGTGTTGTTAGCACACATGTATGTACCTTTTCATACATTTTCGCTTCAGCAAACAAATCGCCCGCTGTAACGCTGTTGTGTAAAATAAAAACCTCCAAAAACACGTGCATGTACATTCTTATTTATTAATGCACATCGTGTACGTAAAGAAATTTCAAGCCCATGTTAATATATTGTCACCACATTTGTTTTCGTTTATCTCGATCATCGGTTATCTCGACACTTTTTGGCAAACCCCGAGGCCGTCGACATAACCGGGTTCGACTGTATTTAAATTCATCTAATAAATTAAACACGAATAATTGTGTTTTATTTTCAGAAGTCCCGCGATCTGTCATGATGAGCTACTTACGTGTAAAAATAAATAAATGATAAACTATTTGGTGCCACCATCTAAGGAATAAAAAAAAATATATGTTTCACAAAAATGTTCAGTTTTTAACTGTATTAAATTTTTGTGTTTTTATTTGCATATTGTATGTATATCTTAGATTATATTTTATTTTTTAAAGAATTGAGTGCCCAATGGTTATTCGATAAATTAGAGGGGGGAAAAAGTGTCCTCAAATCGATATTCATCCATTTTATGTTTTTGACTGTCACTGTCAGTCTGTCAGTCCTTATTCTTTTTTCTTGTTGAGAAGTCGGGATCAACATTGGCCAAGACTTCTACAGTACTTAAATAGCCTTGTCCCTTCTTATTTTTAGTAGTTCAACATTGGCCAAGACTTCTACAGTACTTAAATAGCCTTGTCCCTTCTTATTTTTAGTAGCTCAACATTGGCCAAGACTTCTACAGCACTTAAATAGCCTTGTCCTTTCTTATTTTTAGTAGTTCAACATTGGACAAGACTTCTACAGTACTTAAATAGCCTTGTCCCTTCTTATTTTTAGTAGTTCAACATTGGCCAAGATTTCTACAGTACTTAAATAGCCTTGTCCCTTCTTATTTTTAGTAGTTCAACATTGGACAAGACTTCTACAGTACTTAAATAGCTTTGTCCCTTCTTATTTTTAGTAGCTCAACATTGGACAAGACTTCTACAGTACTTAAATAGCCTTGTCCCTTCTTATTTTTAGTAGTTCAACATTGGACAAGACTTCTACAGTACTTAAATAGCCTTGTCCTTTCTTATTTTTAGTAGTTCAACATTGGACAAGACTTCTACAGTACTTAAATAGCCTTGTCCCTTCTTATTTTTAGTAGTTCAACATTGGACAAGACTTCTACAGTACTTAAATAGCCTTGTCCCTTCTTATTTTTAGTAGTTCAACATTGGACAAGACTTCTACAGTACTTAAATAGCCTTGTCCTTTCTTATTTTTAGTAGTTCAACATTGGACAAGACTTCTACAGTACTTAAATAGCCTTGTCTCTTCTTATTTTTAGTAGTTCAACATTGGACAAGACTTCTACAGTACTTAAATAGCCATGTCCCTTCTTATTTTTAGTAGTTCAACAGTGGACAAGACTTCTACAGTACTTAAATAGCCTTGTCTCTTCTTATTTTTAGTAGTTCAACATTGGACAAGACTTCTACAGTACTTAAATAGCTTTGTCCCTTCTTATTTTTAGTAGCTCAACATTGGACAAGACTTCTACAGTACTTAAATAGCCTTGTCCCTTCTTATTTTTAGTAGTTCAACATTGGACAAGACTTCTACAGTACTTAAATAGCTTTGTCCCTTCTTATTTTTAGTAGTTCAACATTGGCCAAGACTTCTACAGTACTTAAATAGATTTGTCCCTTCTTATTTTTAGTAGTTCAACATTGGACAAGACTTCTACAGTACTTAAATAGCCTTGTCCCTTCTTATTTTTAGTAGTTCAACATTGGCCAAGACTTCTACAGTACTTAAATAGCTTTGTCCCTTCTTATTTTTAGTAGCTCAACATTGGACAAGACTTCTACAGTACTTAAATAGCTTTGTCCCTTCTTATTTTTAGTAGTTCAACATTGGACAAGACTTCTACAGTACTTAAATAGCTTTGTCCCTTCTTATTTTTAGTAGTTCAACATTGGACAAGACTTCTACAGTACTTAAATAGCCTTGTCCCTTCTTATTTTTAGTAGTTCAACATTGGCCAAGACTTCTACAGTACTTAAATAGCTTTGTCCCTTCTTATTTTTAGTAGCTCAACATTGGACAAGACTTCTACAGTACTTAAATAGCTTTGTCCCTTCTTATTTTTAGTAGTTCAACATTGGACAAGACTTCTACAGTACTTAAATAGCTTTGTCCCTTCTTATTTTTAGTAGCTCAACATTGGACAAGACTTCTACAGTACTTAAATAGCTTTGTCCCTTCTTATTTTTAGTAGTTCAACATTGGACAAGACTTCTACAGTACTTAAATAGCTTTGTCCCTTCTTATTTTTAGTAGTTCAACATTGGACAAGACTTCTACAGTACTTAAATAGCTTTGTCCCTTCTTATTTTTAGTAGTTCAACATTGGACAAGACTTCTACAGTACTTAAATAGCTTTGTCCCTTCTTATTTTTAGTAGTTCAACATTGGACAAGACTTCTACAGTACTTAAATAGCTTTGTCCCTTCTTATTTTTAGTAGTTCAACATTGGACAAGACTTCTACAGTACTTAAATAGCTTTGTCCCTTCTACGTTCAGGGACTCGCACTTCTACAGCAGGCGTGATTGTAGTTTTGAATGCAGGACAGATGAATCTCAAGGCCTGATTCTGGATTCGGCCCAACTTTTCCAATGCAGCTTTGCATGCAAAGCTTTGGACGGGCAGGCTGTAGTCCATTGCCAACTTACAATGTACAGAAACAGCGCTGTTATCGAACTTGCGCCTGACTTGAGCATCATGTCATTCAAAGACAGCGATCTCCTCTGTGGACACATCTCGAAGGAAACAGAGCCACAGTTATTTATGGAATGCTAAATAATACAAACGGCCAAAGCCGCACTGACACTACTCATAGAAACAGGAACAACGCCGGGTATACATAGATAAACATAGATAAACAAAGATAAACTTAGATAAACGTAGATATATTTATTACATTAAACACTATCCTTATAGCAATTAACAAAACCCAACATGTAGGCAGACCCTGACTGTTGGCTGACTATAGACATCACATCTGGCAGCGAAGGCAAAACCCAACATGTAGGCAGACCCTGACTGTTGGCTGACTACAGACATCACATCTGACAGCGAAGGCCAAACCCAATGTTACGCACTGCCTTCTATTATGAGAAATTAATCTCTTATTTTTAATTCTATGACTCGTTCAAACAGTGCCTAACAAAGGACGATACCATAAATTTACGATAATAAAGATACGACACGCAAAAACAGTTTCCAATTACTATTAATAAGATTTAATTTAGTGATAATACAATTAAAAAACAAAAGAAATATAATTACAAATCATCAACTTACAGAGTATCGGAAAATCTTGTACCTGTACAAGATCTACAGCCCTTGACTGTTGGCTGAATACAGAAAAAACATATGGCAGTGTAGGCGAAACGCTAAAATTTAGTGTTACGGTCCGTATCATCAATTTTTTTATTTATTTTTCTTGTTTTGTTTTGTTTGTTTGTTGTTGTTGTTGTTTTTATAATTAAAAATCAATTTACCTTTTACCATTCTACTTTTTTTCTTAAATTATATATATATATATATATATGTAAAAAAAAACTTGACTGTGCAAGAATAATATGCCTAGGCCCTACTTAACCTTTGAGGGGACAACGCACAAATATTGCAGCATCAATAATGAATATACAGGATGTTGGGGAGAAATACAACTGGTGGTCACGACTAAAACTAAGACGTTGGTGGTCAGTTTTAAAATCAGACAGGGCTTAAAAGTGTAAATATCCCATCTATTTTACCCTTATTTACTTTTCCATCTTTAATTCCCTCATTGGTACAACGTTAACCGGAATTCCAGGATATGATAAAATTAGAACGAAATGCAGTCCAAGAGACGCTCTTACCCAAAGGGTTCCGTGGCTCAAATGTTAGGAACCTGTGTGTTTAAGATATCAATTAACAAGTTTGCATAAGTGCAGATAGCAGATCGTATTGCCGCAATGAGGTAACTGAGTGTAACATAGGTCAAGTGCTGACACCAATAAATTATGAAAATGAGACTTGATTTTATTGTTTCCAAAAGATAATTTCCATCTGCCGCTTACCATATTGTAGAATCTAATATATGTCGATCTGAACTTAATGCTGGGAATGCATTGAACAAACCGATAACCGGTTTAAAACCTGACCTATATACGGTAACCGGTTTGTCCAAAACAAAACGACATCAACATCCGTAATTTCTCCATACTACAGATCGCCACAAAAAGCAACTGGTACAGGGGAGATAAGAAAGGCATAATTTTGTCAAGTCTTAAGCCTAAAAGAGTTATTTCAAAAGATGAAATAATTATTTAAAATGGTTTCATTTGTATTCCTCATGTTTAGTATGTGATGTGTCTTCCGGTGTGGTGGTGGGGGGGGGGGAGCGGAAATTTTTGCATCATTCTAGACGTAATCGAAATGCTTGTGAAAAACTAGCTTCCCCTTACCATCGTTTTGTTTACATAAATCTTTTGTATTTCAGTAGTTAATAAATACTACTTTTTAAAAAAAAAAACATGTATTACGTATCAATGTTCCCTGTGGGTTTGCTGGTTCGTGTGCAAAATCATGCAGTTGTGCGGAAAATCATACAGTTGTGTGCAAAGTTTTACAGTATCAATTTTTGTGTGTGCAAAATTGTACAGCCCACAAACACAAACAAACACTTACATGGAAATTTGCTGCGCGGATACTCAAAACTGCTGCGCGGCGTATGTGAGATAGCTGCGTAGTCGCGCAGCGTAAAGGGAACATTGTTACGTAATTCGATCTATTTTCAAGGTTCAAGGGAAAAACAAGAGATGTCAGATTTTGCGAGTTTTTAGAAAAAATAATAATTAAGTTTTAAAATTCCTCATGCAAGTATAAAAATGTCAAGATGTCTAAATATTTATTTATTGGTTACGCTGCTGTTTCAGTTAGGCCTAAGTGCCATATTATTCTATTGAATGGAATATAGACACAGGGGAAGTAACATACACATTTTTGAAAAAACTGACATCACTGGTTTTTCTCCTTGAATCCTTCACAGTCCAAACTTGGGGCGGGTACACCGAAATGGCGCGTATCGTCTACACAAAAAAGATGGATTGAAATAAAAGAAATGTGCTTTTGTGCCAAAAATTTAAATAATCGCTATTAGAATGAAGAAAAAATGTTCATTTCGGATTCATCCGGCGGGCCACATCACTTAGCATGGCGGGCCGAGGCTTGCCCACCCTTACATTAAGCCAAGGCGCCTTATTTTATTTTCCCTTGAACATATTGTCTAAAACTACCACAAGATGTATTTGGAGAAGGGAAGAGAAAAGGTGGAACAAAACTGGGGTAATAAAATTGTACAGCTGGTTAGTGACTTCTAAAATGGATTTCAAATGCCGCTTGTTTGATCTTTTAGAATATTTTAAAATCTGACGCTGCAGTGAGGAGTATTTTTTTTTAAAATTCGTCTTGAAAAAAGAGCGCCGATTCCACGTGGATGATAACATTACGTCCACCAATGTAGTCGAATTTTAATGTCAGAGTAGACAATCCGACACCCATATAAAACATACCCCAAAAAAACAACATATTTTCATATTTCTAACACACCCATTACGTACGCAGTTAGACTATTCATAATGACAGCGTGGAAAAAGGGGGAGGTGGGGTCAACAGAATGTAGGTCTATCACATTATGCATAATAACTAAAATAATATCCTGAATGTCTCTATAGACCCAACTGTCATCTAAAAATCTGTTATTAATGTGCCTCTGTGCCTCTACAGGTGTATATGTTTAGTTAGTTACAGGTATAGATATATAGAAATATGTATAGGCTTAGTCATAGGAATAATAACCAGAGACAAAGTAACGGAAGGTTTTGCCTTGGTTTCAAACCAAGAACTCTCTCTCTCTCTCTCTCTCTCTCTCTCTCTCTCTCTCTCTCTCTCTCTCTCTCTCTCTTCCTCTCTCTCTCTCTCTCTCTCTAAAGAAGATAACTGATTTCTTTTAACTGACTATATCTTTCCCACACACGGGACACACATGACTCATTTTCAAACTATGGTTTAAACTCAACTCAAAAAAAAATAATTCTAGATAGAGTTCTATCTGAAAATTAAACAAAACAAAACAAATTAAAAAAGACTTTTTGTGAACTAGCATTTCCATGATCATGTCAATTGTAGATATAAAAAAAAAAATTGTTGGTACTATTTTTAGAAAAAAAAATCTTACTCCTAATTTTTTCAATTTAAAATAAATTCTGTTGATTTCATTAAAAAAAAAAAAAAAAGAACTTTGAAATTTATCTTTTAAAAAAAAGTTATAGTATTATGAAATTACAAAGAAACATTTCAATCAGCTGAATAATGGGAAATATATGCTTCAAATGAATACGATTTCCCTTAGATAAAATCGCACATAAATTATAATAAATATTTAAAGTCTTTTGGAAACAACTCACGTCTTCGGAAAATAGTTATACCGTTCATATACTGTTTTTAAAAATGACAATTCTTCAAAACACATAAAAATGTATAGACCTTACTAATTAACAGTTCTTTTTTATTTTTTTTATTTTTGATTCTGGTAACATTTGGAAATATTTTTGAAAAGATAGTCTAATTATTATAAGTAAGATGTTTTTGTTTTTTTTCCATTTGCGTTCAGCATATAAAATAATGTTTGGAATGATTTTAGTGATGGAAACCATTTTATTATTATTGTGTGTGTTAAAAATTCATTTAGTAGGTAGCTCTCCCCCAAAATAGTGTAAATAAAAAATAAAAGCAATGTTACTATTTTTAGTAGTATATATTTTATTTTGCAGAACACAAACATGTCAAGCACTTTTTCGTTTTGCAAACCCCCCCCCCTTTTTTTTTTCAACCTGCATTGAGAGATGTTAATTAAGAAAATATCCACATCGCATCTTTAATCCCCTAAAATATCCGAGGAATACTGCATCGTAGGGGTTGCTGGGGGCACATGATGGTTCTAAAGTTAAGTGACACCTACATTTTTTAACGAAGATATCTTCCGTTGCTCTCCAATTAAGTGTAGTTGCAAAACTAAATTCAGATATGTGATAAAATGCATTCTTTTATTTTTAATTTAGCAAAACTTTCTGGGGACTATAAAGATTTAAGCTGTGAGAAAAAACCTAGGCAAAAAGCGTACCTTTAAGGGGGAACACAACTAGAATGAAATTCGTTTACGCCCCACTGGTGCGGAATTGAAGATGTCTTTGATCATGATTATCGCTAATTTTGGCACTTCCCACCCGAAAGTTTGAAATGCAACCTTAAAATTGTCTGAAAGAAACAACCAATTCAGGTATGCGCCAAAATGCACCCCAGCGTTTTAAGTTGACCCGATTGTCTTTAGCACCCTAAATTTCTGTAACAACGTCACTCACGCTGATGAATGGTGCGGTACGGGGTTAATTATAAGCTTGTGACAAATGCTTACTCGGGGCACGCCACAAACGGAGTGAATTCAATTCATGTATGGCACCCACAAAACCTTAAAGATGTCTTCCCCGTTCCAAAAGTACCATAGAAACATTGAATTCAAGAATATTAAAAAATACACCAGTTGATTTTGAAATAATCCACAATTTTCTGGGGAGTAGGCTCCCCCAAACCCCTCCACCGATCATGATTAATCGGCGCCCTCAATTTCCGCCCTACTTCCCGATGAATATATATATATTGTGGTGCAACTGTTAGGTTTTAAGTTTGGGGGAGATGGTAGAAGTTTTTCTCCTTCGTGTGTTTGATGAGAAGGTCTAATTTTTCTTGAAATGGTTCTTATGTGAATGCTTAACACGGACTGGCTTTCCCTTTCTTAGAGGTGGCACTTTGAATTGCTGCGTAGCCCTGCTACATCTGAAAGGCAGGGTGTCATTTCATTCTGCATACCCGTATTTGTGCTGTGAACTTACTTGTGTTTTTGAAAGCGTAGCAGAAACCTGTGGAGGTGTCATAAGAACTTATCAAGACTCTCCCTCGACTCAGTCCTCGGACTTCTGTGTGGTTACAGAATATCTTAATAAGATAAAATTAGCTCAGTTAGAAATTCCCCAAAACTTAATGTTGTTTAATGTTAGAGCTCTAATGAAGTTACAACGAATTTTATGACAGAGTCCAACTTCGGTGATTTACAACACACATTCTTGGTTAGTGGATAAGGCCGTTTATACCCGTTAGTTAAAATTTAAAAAAAAAGAAAAAAAAAAAAAGATTATTTTTTTTTTGTTTTGTTTATTTGACTTTAAAAAAAAAAAAATAAGTGTAGAGTCTAATTGGGAATATCATAGTTAAAAAAAAATAATAATAAATGGTGTGCACTACGGGACGGTTTTGATTTCAATAAGATAAGCCACTTAGTCACTTAGTCACCCATCGTTAAACGTTTTATCATGACCTGCTTGTTGAAGCGCAAAATATCGCGGAGATTCAACAATGGAGTCACCCCACACATCTTGTCATTCTTGTATCTGGGGTCGTGTGGAGGAGGGCAAAATAACAGAATAAATTAAATTTTTTAATTGGATTGTTTTTTTATTAAACATTTTCTTTATTAATGAAGTAGTTTGAAAAAAAAAAATATTTTAAATACAAAAATTAAAACGAAATCACTAATTGGTAACAGCTAAAAATAAAAGATTTTATAATCATATCCAGGCGAAGGTTAACCTAAATGTTCACTAGCATAATTCTCTTCTGTTGTTCTCAGATTAAGTGTAGAATAAGGAAAACTGAATTCCCCGCATTTGGAATAGCCCCTCCCTTAACGCCTTCCACATTTCGCTCGACTTCTTGATTTCTGTTTTCCCCGCCCTTTTTCCAGGACAAAGCGACAGTATTATAATACATAATATATTGTTCTCCACGTGCAGTGTTTCAACGTATTTCAAATACAAAATAATTTTATTTGTTGCAGTAATTATTTCGGTGTGTGGGCCTTTTGCCTAAAATAAACAGTCTCTGCCCCTAGCGTCAAAACCTGGCTTACACTATTTCGTGTCAGGTTTAAGGACCTCCGGGTGGGCTGGATCTTGCTATGAGGACCCCTATTATCTGCCAACAAAATAGTAAATACTGCAATGCACTTACATAAAAAATATCAATACTATGAAGCTGTGCATCTAAAAATACTAAAAGGCGTACATTATCATGTCATGGGCCCCAAAAAGCCCAAGGGCATGGGCATGGTTGGTATATAATATATCATCAGCATGTGGCTTTATCACTCGTATAAATCTGCGATTGGTAATAAAATAATATAATTATTTTTAAAAAATAAAATACTCTGGATATATTATATTAATATCTACATACTAAACATTTATTTAAGAAGGGTAAATTATAATTCGTTTTTCTTAATTTTTAGTATGAGTTTTTAATAAAAAAAATTTTTAATGTCTTCCAAAATTAGATTGTAACTATTTTTAGCCCTGAATCGCTCCCGACGATCATGTAAACAGAACTGACATTAGTGACAGTGAAACCATTTAATGGCTGCACTATTCACGCTTGTTGTCTGGTTACGTCTTAACTTACGATACAACACTGACATCGTAGTTCATATTTAAAAGTGGAATGGCAGATTCATTTATTATGTTATTTGATGTAATATGCCACTTTCAATTGTTTATAAATTATTATTTATAAATAAATAGACTTAATAGACATTATTTTCTTTTTAGTTTGAAGGTCTGAAGAGTGAAAGGCAGATCACACGGTCACACGTTCGATGTGTCAATGACAATCAATTAAATAATCAAAATCAATGATTTGATTTGGTCAAAGTTTGATAATTTTGAGATAGACACACCTCTTTACTTTTTGCAAAGTAAAAACAAAAAATATTTTCATTTTTTGAAAGTAAATACTAACCCATCTCTACTTTTCAAGTGTGTAAAATGATTGGGTTTTGATATTCATGGGTCTACTTATAATACTTATATATAAATTTTAATAAATGTAACCTCGATTTGTTAACGCCATTGATTTTCTTAGTTGTTAAGCATATGTTTATTTGTAAAAAGATAATGTAACATCTCTTTTTTCACAAATGTTATACTATAGGATTTAAATATATTGTCATCCACGTAAAAATGTACACATTCTTTTTCCTACATCCGATATGTATTTACCCAAGAAGGCTAATTATTTATCAAATTCATTTATCTATTTTGAGACGTATCTTGTGCTGCCTGGGGCAAAGTGACCAACCCCTCCCCACCCAGATGTCACTAAAGAAGTTAATTGAGGGACGATTTCTATGCCCTAGAAGTACATTAGACTTACCCCTTTTTGTAACCTTTACTACAACTTTTTTTCTCCTAAAATTTGTGAAAACATAATCTTAAATTTACAAAAGGAACTCTACATATGATATAAATATATTTTATATTAAAGGAATTTGATATATTGATATCTTCATCAAAATTTTAAACAAACTTTTGCCTTGTTTTTTTAACTATCATAAAATAAAAAAACGAAAAATTCTTTTATCTAAAGAAGAATCTCGCAACCGTTTTTCTTGTCTATAACAGAGTTGAGTCATTTTTAATCTCATAAGTCATAAAAATACACAACCACTTTACTTTTCGCAAAGTAAATACAAATATATATTTTCATTCTCCATTTTTCTTAAATAAATTTTCAAGTGTGTAAAATGATTGGGTTTTAATATTCATGGGTAGTCTATGCTTATATAAATGTACCCACGTTTTGTTAATGCCATTGATTTTCTTAAATGGTAAACATATGTTTATTTGTAAAAAGAGAATGTAACATCTCTTTTTTTCACAAATGTAGTACCATAGGATTTAAATATATTGTCATCCACATAAAAATATACACATCCTGTTTCCTACTTCCGATATGTATGTACCCAAGAAAGTTAATTATTTATCAAATTCATTTATTTATATTGAGACCTATCTTGTGCTGCCTTGGGCAAAAATTAACTCCCCCCCCCCCCCCCCCCCCCCTTTAAAAAAAATTTGGATGAGTTATAAATAGATTAGTGTATGCTATTTGGCTATGGAGTTTTGCTGCACTGATTCACTTAAACGGAATTTTCTTATTAGAAGTATATTTAATGGTCAAGTTTTTATTACGTTATAAATTTAATAAAAGTATATTTTTGGAATTAAAAAAAGTAAAAACTTATTAAATGTTTAAAATACAAAGCTAAAATTTTTGTGTGTTTTATTAACAATTTAAAAAGCAATCAATTATATTTATTAATTTTACTTTTAAGAAGGGGAAAATACATTATCAGTTTTGTAACATGCGGTTATTAAATCAAAGAAACTTAAGAGGTTTGGCTAAAATAGGCGATTCGCGCTATGATGTTATTTGCGTATTTATTTAAAAACAAATGAATTTGAATTTTATTTCGCAATATTAACAAGGCACTAAAAACAACTGATTTTTGGGTTTTCCAGATAAATGTGATTACATTGTACGGTAATTCGTAAATTTTTGTTTAATTTTTTTTTTCCATAACTTTCAAACGCCTAAAATGGCATATAAAATGCTTAAAGACTCTCCCCTTAGTTCATATTTTAAATGTATTTTTAATTTATAATAATAATACTTAAACTTTTACTAAAATAAAGGAGGCTATATAATATTTTTTGCGCAATTAAATTTATTCGATTTCCGTAAAATAATAGGAAATAACTATGATCGTTTTTTAGAATCCGAACGTATTTAAATCTTTTCAGTTCTTTGGCGTTACGGTCAGCCTAGCTCATTCTTATATATATTATTTATTAGGCTCACTAGTAGTAGTAGTTGGTCTGCTACTATTACTAATAGTTAGACTTAGGGTAAATGAATCATTAATTTTACAAAGTGTCTACATGTCCGGCGACCAGACGAATAAGTTCTAGAGATATTTGTCCAGCGACCTTTATTTCTTTGTAAAATTGTGTGTGTTTAATAGTAATAATAATAGGGTTGAATTTAAAATAACTATCCTAATATTTTTTGAAAAATGTTTCTTTCAAAATATATGTTACAGTATATTACAAAGCTCTTAAGTCTTAAAATACCCTGTATTTATAAATTTTTTTTTCTTTTATATTCAATTATATGATTGTCATTTATTGACTGTAAGTTTACTTTTATAGTATTATTTTTATATCTTCACTTGTTACTAAAAATATTTTAAACCTACCAACTATTAACTTCAATTTAATTTCATGTTTTCACATATGTAATGAACAAATGGGTAAAAAGTGACAATGTTAAATAAAGCGTGACATGCCCACCGGATGAATATCTCCCGCACTATTTGTCCAGTCGCCGGACGTGTAGGCACTCTTTAATTTACTGTTGCTTGTTTTTTTAATTTAGGTTACCACCCTCGACTTAACAGTTTGATTTCAATTTTAACTTGCCAATAGCCTAGCCTAAATTTAAATATAGTTGCCTAAATTGTCAATTGGGTCATTTGGAAATAAGCTTGGCCTTGGACCTAACTTGCACCACTACTCAGTCTCAACCAGTGCTCATTATGACTTAAGTTAACTTTAAGACAAATTAAGCTATGTCCTAAGTACTGGAGTGTGGGGCCCACTTCCAAAGAAGTTAGTAGTGTTTTCGGAGACTTGCACTTCACATTTATGTTTCTGGGATCATCATAATAATCATATAAATCAAAATTGTGCCCTTCTTTCTGGGATCATCATAATAATCATATAAATCAAAATTGTGCCCTTCTTTCTGGGATCATCATAATAATCATATAAATCAAAATTGTGCCCTTCTTTCTGGGATCATCATAATAATCATATAAATCAAAATTGTGCCCTTCTTTCTGGGATCATCATAATAATCATATAAATCAAAATTGTGCCCTGATCATAGAATAAAAGCATTAAGAATATATGCTAAGTCAACATGGCTTAATGTCATGTAATGAAATATTAGATGAAGCTAATACATTTTTTGTACTTAATATTCCAGATTTTGACATACTCTCCTAATACATATTTATCAAAATGCCATAATTTGATCTTTTTAAAAGTTTAAAAAATTATTTTGAAATTTTAACATTTTCTTTGCTTTGCTTGCAGCTGATGAATGCTGTACAAGTTTTAGATTGAATGCTGAGAAAAGGTGCAATGTAAGTTATAATGTAGAATAATTGGAGTACAGTAATTCTAGTGAATAAAACTAACAATGATTTACAAAATAAGCATTGTCACATCATGCTTATTCAATACATTTTCATTCACAACCACTACTTTAAAAAGTGTTTGTGAAAAACATAAAGTTTTCGTCATTAGTAACTGAGTGTTAAAATTACTGTTATGGTTGACAGTATCAATGTGATCACTTTGATGGTTGTTTCACATTTCTTTCCCATTTCAACAATATTGCCTTTTTAAAAATTGTTTTAAATTTGCTATCTAGGCTACTTTAGTAATTCAGTTTAGTAATCAGTTGATAAACTAGCACATCAAAGTCAATAACAAAAAAGTATTGAGAACTGAGAAATTTTTGTTAAGGTTTTGTAAATTTATGGGTAATTTATTGTTATCCTTAAAATTCTCAGCAGAATATTCTGGAGATCATTAACGTCAAATAAGAATATGAGTTCAGTTAAATGCCAATCAATGTCACATACAAGAGCTCAAGAGACAATTAAGCATATGAAAGACTTAACAGCAGCCAGGACATATGACTCTGATGGCCTTAGAAGACGAGCAGCATGTTTATGTTTTCAAGATCAAAATGAGAAGGAGGTTAGTTATTGTGTTACTTATCCCTAATCACATATTTATATTTTTTAAATTAATTGAGTCATTTTGAATTTTAAAATATTACTATCGTAAAGTTAACACAATTTTACTCTTTTATGTTTATTATCCCTTAAGGTAAAGATGGACATTTTTCATAATTAATTAAAAATGTGAATTTGCTTGTACTTAACTATTTAAAAATGTAAGAGATTTTATTTTACATTTGGGTGCACAAAGCATATTTTCTATAACTCAGATACTGTTAGTCAGCTCTACCCATGATATCAGTAAGTGGATTGTTCCAGGGGGTGGCATTGACCCTGGAGAGGAGACAGCAGCAGCTGCAGAGAGGGAAGCACATGAAGAAGCTGGTGCTATAGGAGTATTGGATAGGCTAGTTGGAGTTTTTGATGTAAGCTCTAGCCTACAGATACAAATTAATTTTTGTTTTAAAATCCAGTGTAGTGTGGTGATACAAATATTTAATACAACTTCTTAATAACAGTTCAAAGAACAGGAAAATAATCAATGTAACATAGAGATATTTCTTTTTTTTTCTTTTCTGAAGTACCGGTAACAGATATATTTGTAGTATATTTCTTACAATCTTTGAAATGTAATGAATTTTATTGAAACAGCACCTACCCACATCAATTATTTTGGTTTTTAAGCTCACATATTATATTAATAAATGCTGAAAAATTCATGTTAAAAATGTCTAATCTATTTTGTGTGTCTTAATATGTCTAAATAATTGTAATTTCTAAAATATTTAGAACGCAGAGAAAAAGACAAGAACTTGGGTGTATGTATTCTATGTTGAACATCTACAAGAACATTGGACAGAGTCAAAAAGTCTTGGTCAGTTTTTTTATTTTTTATTCCATACTTCTTGTTGAATCCACATGTTCAGTATTCTTATTTATAATTAAATTAGAAATCACAAAGTAGCCAGGAAGTATAAATTCAATCAAGTTTTAGAGTCATTTAGATACCAGTAACAAAAATAAGACATGTTACATCCACCATACATTACCATTCAACAAATAGAAAGTCTTGACGCTTGAAAATTATTTCAGCCCTCTTATTTATCTGTGTATTTCAGCTCGCAGTCGACAATGGTTTACTATAGAAGAAGCCAAACAGATGCTTTCAATCCACAAACCAAGTCAAATTCAGTACATTGTGAAAGCTCTTGGATCAAAGATGTCCTAGCAATTATAACTTGGATAATTATCTGTGACATATTGACGTCATTTTAGTTTTGTGTAGGGCCATCGATATAATATTTATACTAATACCTCAACATTATGAAAGTCTTAAGGTAAAAGGTATTTCTATGTTTTTTCAGTCCAAGGAATGCCATTTACCTCTAATAGTAAATAATAGACTTTATGATGAATTAAGTTTATTCAGGGCTTAAACAGTTTTAGTTATTTGTAGCAAAATGTGTTACTTTTTATTTTAAGAACAACTTATGTTCTTTTTTGATAGTATTTTAGTCAAAAGTTGTCACTCAATAATTTCAGTCTTGTAAATTGTATTTTACATTTATTTTAAAAATCTGTTGTTTTTTTCTTTTAAATAAAAGAACAGGATATTGTAACAGGAAGGCTCCAAATCAAATTAAAACTTGTAATTTACATGTTGGGGACTGTTTTTTAAAAGTGCCTTTTAATTAACTTTGTCTTTTTAATTTAAAGATTATCCAGAGGTCTTGAAACCCTAATTTCTCATGTAATTTTTTAAAGGCTTGCCATCTTCAGCACTTGACTCTACGATATGTAATTTTCTCATAAAATTTGGGATAATAACAAAGAGAATTTTTTTTGTAGCAAGTAGTATTTTGAAACCTTTTATGTGATGATAATAAAATGCAATTATATCATTGTTAGTTTAGAGCACATGACTGGGATGATCAAATCAGTGGAAATAAATTTCACATCTATACTGTTAAAAAACTAATTTCTGATGGTGTGATACATCTTTTCACTAATTTCAAGAGTTGTGTTACTAATTTGACCAAAGATTATGGATTATACTTTTTACATATCAATCATAAACAAGAAAGAGAAATGTCACTTAAGTCTTAAGATAAGAATAATTTTTTTGGTTAAGCTCTAGTTAATGTTTTTATAAATGGAGAACAAATTACTTTTATTCGCACAGTGCTCACTCTGATATATTTAATTTTGACTATGATTTATGATAGTCTCCATTAATAATAAAAGATTTCTAAAAGCTATTATTGCTCTATGGACCCAGTATTTGTCTACATTCTTAGAAATAGTGATAGATTAAAATAACATTTTTTAGACCCAATTCTGTTTCTCATGATTTATGAATCTCTATAATACAAGAATAATTATATTAATATTATATTTAGCCTTTGAAACCCTTAAGTGTTTTATAACATGACGGTATTACTTTTGTCTTTAAGGTTAGTCCTAAATAGCAATCTGTTGTTAGAAAGTTTGATACTGCTGCGTAACAGTCCTACAAATTGTCTGTCCTTTATATGTTAACTGAAGATAAGATCATTCTTTTGAAATGGATTACTTAATGTTCTATGTAGGAGAGGAGGAAAAGTATTTACATCTGCCATAGTCCAAGTAATTGACTCAATAAATGGAAATAACATTTTGCCTCTCTTGCCCTCATTGAGTACAGTAAAATGTTTACAAAGCTAAATTTATTATATTTTCCTTAAACTTAAGTCCCATGTTAAAAGATTTTGAAAATTGCAACTTTGCATTACATATCAATTTGTATCATTTTTCTCAAAAATAAATGATGGAAATTTTTTTTTTAACCCACAAAGATAGACAACGCTTGATATCAAATCTCACTAGCAATAAACAAATGTTATATTGAGATTCAAGAAATCTTTCATTTAATTTAGCGTTGAATTACCTATGTGTTTTTATTGAGTCTATATATAATCACCAAAGAATTATTTATTATAAAAAGTTAGTCAAATATTATTTGGTTATATAGCTGGAGTGTTTCTCAAACTTTCATTTGAACCCAATACACTGTTGTGATACTCAAATACTAAGATATGCCAGACTTTGTTGACAGAATTTGAATGGGTTTTTTGGGGTTTATTTTAACTAATCACTGTGAAGGAAAATAATCAGAAAATGGATTTGTTGTTTTTTTTCCATTTTTGAAAACCATAACAACTTAATAAAATAATTGATGTCATCATAATTCATAAAAATGCTATTTTTTCATTTAATTCCAAGTCCATTTCATTTTTTCAAATTTGGAAAAAAATAAATAATTATGCCATGAAATAGAAGGGTTGAAAAAACTGAAGTAAGGAGGACATATGTTGTTTGGTGATCTGATCCATAATCTTTTAAAATGTATGGCTTATTATTTACACTATGTGTATCACGTAGTCCTATACATGTATAATGCAAATGCTTTAGCTCTAATTTATGGCAGTGCATGTAAATAACAGAATACTAATTTGATTTCAGTAAAACTATTGGGCAGTTTGTGTAAAATAATGATATATAAACATGGATTTCAGCCATTCAGGGATTACCTTGTATGTTGTTAATATGGAATGTCTGGGGAAATCACATGACCAAGTTCTCATTCAAATAATTGTTGCTTAAAGTGAAGTGAGAGAATGATGAGCACCAGTCGGTGCTATCCTTGAATTTCCCTTTATTCGTGTCATCCATGAAATTATAACTCTGCAAGCAATACTTGAACAGCCTACCATAAATTCTTCTATATTTTGTGGCTCTGAATTCTCAAATATATTTTATATAAAGGATTTAGCAAGATGTCTTAATTTAACAATCATTAAAGAAAGTCACAGATTGATTAGAAGGAAAACAGATCTGATGTTCAATTTTTTTAAAGAAAATGTGAAGAAAAAAATAATATTTAAAATATTCTAATGGGTTTGGGGGGGTCATCCATATTTAAAAAAAAAAATTTGTAACCGGTAACAAAAACAATGAATCTCCTTCTCCCTGTTGCAACTTTTTGACAACCCCCAAAGATTCTATGATTGTTATAATGCTTGTTAAAACCCAGTCACAGCCTTTTACCACATCTCCTTATAAAATGGATGGCCCCATTTCTAGCATAGTTTTGGTTCTAGATGTTCAGAGGACATCATTAGGGAAAGTAGCCAATACGATTTTATATTGGCACCTAGCTAATGTATCCTAAGCCAGTGGTTTTAAATGATTTTACACCTGCAGATTGTGAGATGAGGTGAATATTGCATAGGCCATTAACAGAATACTATTGGGCAGTTTGTGTAAAATAATAATATATAAACATGGATTATAAGAAATATTTTAGGGGTTTGTGAAAACATCATATCAGGTAGAAATTAAATAAAAACAAGGTGTTCTGTCACTGCTGTTTCTATTTAAAAGCGTGATAAAATGAATAATAATAATCATAAGGGGTCTTATATAGCGCGGTACCCCAGCCTAATGCTAGAATATTTCATTCACAAGTTTTCAAATGCATTATGTTGTGGTATTTTAGGTTGTTTTTAAATCATTTTGTAAGGACATAACTGAAATGCATGAAAAAGAATAGATAACTATGCAAAAATAAGAACAACTGTTAAAGCGTTTATTTTTGTCCGTTTTCTAAAAAAATTATAGCTACTTTTATAAATTAATCATGGTAATATGTCGTTTGCACCAGTTGATATTTACACATTATATTTGATATCCAAGTAATAAAATTAAAAGCCGAAGTCATTCAACATGAAAATAAACTTTATTTAAAATTGGTTTTATGCATGTACCGGTATTACAAAAGTTTGGTTCCAGTATTTAGCGTACTTAGTTTCCAGCACTATAATTTGCCTTACAATAAATATAATACATTAAAGCTAGCGTAGAAAGCCATTTCTTATCAAAGCTTCGTTTGCGTTGATATTATTCATGGTTAGTACATCCTACAATTTAACATATCAAACATGTAGTCCACGTCCTGCTCACCTGTTTGTATTTATTTTAGAATTAAAAGCATTTTCTGATGATGTCTTGAGGTTTTTTTTTACTCTCGAGGAGTTGACGTATTGTATGTAAGTTTTTTACGAATAATACTACACCCATGTGAATGATAGGGACAGCTAAAGTTGATTTTCGCTGACTGATTCTATTATATCATGTATTTCACAGCATTTTGTGCTCTTGGATCTATGGTACCTCACTCTTATGGCTATGAAGAGAACACAGACTGTTTGTCTTTTGTCTTAATGATTGCTGTTATTTTTTTTACCAAATGTAAGTATATTGTAAAACACTACTTTAAATAATGTTAAAAGATAAGTTGACATGGCATTGTGAACTTGCTTACTTATACAAAAACATTTGAACATTTCAAAACATACTATAAAATTCTTTTTAAACTGTTAACTTCGAAATAATATTTTGGACTAAGTGAATGGCAATAGTATAAAATATAATAGCTTACAGTATTGTCTCTCATTTAAAATTAACAAACATAAGCACTGGGCAAAATCCTCATTTAATTTTAAATATAATTATTACTGTAGCATAACGATAAATGAACATAAGTTTTAAAAAAATGAAACAATGAACTACTAAAGCCATGTATTTTGATGTTAACATGTGCCCACAATATTAATCAATAGAGTACTACACAACTCAACAACACAACAAGAATGATGAAACAAATAGCTAAGTCTGTCTTTTTTTAACTAAAATTTAGTTATTTTCGCTTCCAGTGGGAGAACTGTTGTCATTGTAAGTGGTATTAGCAATTGTACTGCAACTGATTGGCTTCATTGTTCCCTCTAATTTTACTTCCCTCTAATTTTCTGAAGCTGTGTGTACAAAATACTGTGTTTGAAACATTTTTGTGTGTGAAATTTAAGAAAAATCTAGTGTGACATTTTATAACATATGACTCATTTGTTTGGGTGCTGGGTGGCTGAATGGTCTCAATTGAGCAAATCTCAAGTTGGTGGTCTGGAGTTCAATTCAAGCCAAAAGTACAGTCAAGCAAAAACATCACCAGCACCCCAGGTGGATGGGACTGTTAACCTTGGATGGCAACCTTGCGGATTTCGTCCTCCGAAGTCTTCACTATCGTCACATTGTGATTGATATATATACCCAGCAATTGTTTGAAGGGTTTGAAAAATTGAATCCAGAAAGTAATATGTTTTAAATTTATGTGCACACTGGCTTCAGACTTCAGATTTCAGCAGTGTTCAGAGGGGGAGCATTGATACGTCAGTGCCGCGGAGCCCTTGAGAAGTGCAAGTGGAGCACAGGCTAAGAACCAAACTCTTAGCCTATACACCATTTTAGCTGTGTCCACATTTTGCTGTCACATTATTTCCAGCTTGAATGAGGGATTCAAATACCTATTTATAATTTTGTGGTACTCAGCTGATAATACATGTAACCAGGGCTCGTTCTGTAGTCTTCTCTTTCTAGAGCCTCTCTATGTTCCTAAAAAAATTACTAAATGATAAGGTAAGAGTATGAGAAGAAAAAATAAATTTAATTTAGTTATTGGCTTGAGAACACTGATGACTAGAGCACTATATTTAAATGTTATCTGTTTGTCCTATTAATGACAGTTAGTTAAATAAATTCATTTTAAATGTACAACAAAATGATGGTTGAATATCAGCATCCTATACAAACAAGCACGCAACATCAATAAATAAATGGCTGCATTATAATATGCCCGATTCAAATCCACATCACTGTAAAACTTTATATCTCTCTTTTATACATGCCTTAACAAGAATTCAATTCTTCTTGAATTAATATTTTATATTTAATGAGACCACAACAACCAATTTTTAAAATATGAAATTAACTAGACTGAAAACTTCCAAGTGTCTATTTTTCTTACAACTACAGACCTGTTTACCCGCAAACTCTTAAAATCGTACAATATCATCACAAATCGCCCAATACCTTATATTTACAGTAAAAAATAAACATACAGTATGTATAATGTATACACCTCAAAATCATCCACTGCACGCCAAAATCGTAAGCAAAATCGTAAGAGTTAACAGGTCTGCAACTATTGAGTTTAACTTATAATACACATTTACTTAGTTGCAGTTAAAACACATATAAAAATAATATGATCTAATTATAAGTTTCAAGTGTAACTTCAACTAAATTTTAAAATAATCAAACGTTTACAACTACTTTTCCTATCCATAAGGCAGCAATAGGGGTGTGCCGGACCCCGATCCGGAATCCGGTTCCGCCGGATTTTGCACTATCCGGTGAAATCCGGTTCCGCCGGATTTACATGTATCCGGAACAACCGGATTCCGGAATATACCGGATTTCGGAATTTGCCAGATTTTGTGACTCACCGGATCATAATCTGAAATAAAAGTAATTCTCTTTCCCGAATTCCACACGATCACGATACATTAATCGATTGTTTCGAGCGTTGAGCTTGTTTAATGTTTAATATTCCGTACATACCAGAGGCTAGAGTCAGCACCGCTAATAGTGGCCAATAGTGTAGGGACTTTGATAAGAAAATTTAAACTTTTTGTAAAAATAAACCAATGGCATAGTTGAAAAGATGTAATTTTTTAAAGAATTATAACACCAAAATCATATTTTTAGCTGTTGTAGTTTTAAAGTTATGAATTTTTAAAGTACGACTTGGTTTGTCATTTTTTAACATGGACTGCATCTCCACATTCTGTGATCTCATTCCACCAATCCCGTCATGCGCAATGACTATATAGTTTATATAAGGCAACGCATTCCCTGCCTTATCACTAAAATACTGTTTAGACTTAGTTTAAACTTTCAACTTTGGCACATGAATAATTAATTAAAGCTTTCCCTGACCAATGGTTTAATAGTTTTTGCACACGGCAAACTCTTATGAATGAAACTCTGAGGTAGTACTACGATACAGTTATGCAAGTGGCTGTGAATGGTTGCCAATGACAACGTGTTGCACACGGTAAATTCTGATCATTTATAATATGGATTCTACCGGGTTGTTAAAGCTCAAATTAAAACATTCCAGTTTAAATGTCTTTAAATGCATTCTGAAACACAAGTTATCAATTATTTTGATGTAAATAGTGATAATAAATTAATATTTCCTAAGTATCGTCAACTTCCGCCATTAAAAAGGGGGGCGTGGCCAACCCCATGGCGAAATTAGGTTGAGCGAGCTGCATAACCTGCTGCGAACGCGTAGAAACATGGCGTCTCTCGTAAGACACTTATCCAAATGGAACGGAACTCAAATATATATCGAAAGTACTAATTTAATAATAAATAGACACACACATCGGAAAATTAAAAACTCGGATTTTTTGGCGCCGATTGCGAATTCCCATACACAAAAAGTAGTAGTCCACCTTGACTTACCGAAGTATCTACCAATAGTACCAAAATCCGGAATCCGGGAGAAACCGGAATCCGGATCCGGCGGATTTCGCATAAGAAAATCCGGATCCGGATCCGGTTGGAAAAAACGGATCCGGCACACCCCTAGGCAGCAACATAAGAAGATTGTTACAATTCTTTTAAATAAAAGCTACTTTTAAAATCAAAATCTTCTGTGCAATACCAGTACTCAGTAAACTAAATTAAACAGGTCCAAAATTATAGAGCCGGATTACAGGAACTTGCCCATAAGTTTCTCGCCAAGTAAATTACCATTTTGAAACTCCTATCAATGTTTTCTTCGTCCCCAAATTTGAGCCTTTTTCAAGATTAATATTTATCTGTACCGGTACACAGACAGAAAATTATATATTTTTTTCCATTTCTATTTAGACAATCTTCCCTTTTATATGTAAATTTTGTGATTGTTTACACATGCAGACACATTCTACCTTGAGGCTCTCAAAAATAATGATCCAAAAATGAAACATTGTGAATAAAAAGTTACTAATGCGAACATGAAAATAATGGTCTGTCTGAACTTAGCTTTTGGAATAAATATTAATAATAAAAGAGCATTAAAAAAAATTACCAGAAGCTGAGTTTCGGCAGCCGATAGTGGACTATGTACTGTTTCATGAAAAGTGACGTGAATAGAGTAAATGTATCACCCGTTTTGTTCCCACATCAGACAGTTTTGGCAAGCCATTGAGTTAAACTCAACTGATCTGATGAAATAGAATATATTACATGAAGTTTTATCTATGGACCCACCATTTTGAGTGCGTAAGGGGAGACAGTCCCAGAACACACACACTCTTGACATTTTTGCTGGAATGACATTTGACAAAGTTCTTGTTTCTGTCTGATCATGTGATCTCCTTCTGTTGTGGAGGTCGTGATATGCTGTTTCTTTTAATGGCTTCAACCAGCCAGTTGATTCCTTCTTGAACCCCATCACTGAAACAACAGAGTGCACATTGTTGGCAGTGTTTATACATGTTGTGGGGGACTGAAACCTTGTGGGTTTCCAATAGATAGGAAGCTGCTGGCTAAAAGCACCAAGTCAGCGAGGAGTGGAGCTGTTAGTTTGCTTCAACTTACCCCTTGAGAGCAGACACTGCCTGTACCCATGATTCACGCTGTCCCATGGCTTGAAGAGGGCTATTGAAGATTGTCTTCACCTCTGTTACCTTTAAACAACCCTTTAAAAAAAAAACGAAAAAATGAAAAATGCTTCAACAGACATTCCATTTCTCAAAGTATCTAAAAGAAATTCATGAATTTCCATCAAAAGATTTAGCCATCAACTGCAATATGTAATAAAATGTTGTATGATGCATGCAAGCCAACAAAATTTTCTTTAGAAGCGTCACAATTGATTTTTGACAGTCTTCATCTCAATTGAATTGAAATTGACCATGGTATTACTAGAGTTAACTGTTTACAGTGCCTCATTGGGTGTAAATCATGTATTGTTATTCATTGACAATGCTCTATTCTATTTAATTAGCTGAAATGCCTTTTCTTTTCTGTGTCTGAAAAAAATTAAACTACCTCTGACTGAAATCCATCACTGACTCTAATTTATGTTTACAAAACAAACAGTAAATTCCCTGTCTTTAAAATGTGTAGTTTAATCTAAAAAATCTTATTCCTGATAAATTTAACCAGTTTCCCTTTTTGCAATCCCTGCAGTAGCAGTCACTATGAGAAGCTCTGGCCTAGCTTAATGGAATCTATTAGAGCAGTTTGAGCTTGGTTATTTTATCAGAATTTCATAAATCAGATATTCAAAATTATGATAATTAAGTTCCAACTGTCAATCCCCACATTTAAATAGAATATTTAAGAATTTAAAAAATATGAATTATAACGTTTTACCATTTCAGTCACCACCCATTTGACATTTTTCCTGGAAATCATGCTGCATTAAGATTACACAGAGTGGTATTTGAGCTGTTTTATGTAAAATGAATGTTCTGTAACTTACATCTAAATCTTGTTTATTTGCCAACAGCATTAGCGGGACACCAGTGAGATTGTCATTCATCACCATCTTTTCTATAAAATATAAAAAACAACAACATTGCACTGTCTAGATTTAATGATACACAAAATATTAAGTAATTGTAAAATAACAAGTACATAAAATTTTTGCGGATATTTGGAACATTATATTATTTAGAACTAATGGGGTGTTTATATGTGGCAAGGTGCCACTTAATGGGAATACTGTAAAAGACACGATCTGAGCGTCACTGCGATAGCTGTGGGTAAACCTCAGGCTATACTATCACACGTACAAACCCACTGGATGTAAAAGTTGTACAATGCTATGTAATTGAATGTGTCTACCCTTTCCTGTCAACTAAATTATTTTACAACAAGCTAAGCGCTTTTGTCTCTGGGATTTTTTGCCGCCAAAGGCTGTTTGGTTGAAACGTTTGTATTTTTTGTGTCGTCCTTTTTCTGGTTTTTACTCTGTATATATGTGTAGAAGCAAACTATGATTGACACGGTCAAATGCCTTTGCAAAGTCCATCACCAGCACGTCAGTTTGCTTGTGATTCTCCAGATTGGTCATCAAGTCTTCTACAAATTCAAGGAGCTGGTTCTCACATGATCTATTGACTCGGAAGCCATATTGACGGTCATTGAGTATATTTTGGCTTTCAAGATGCTTCATGACTGTGCTTACAATTATGTGCTCCAACAGTTTGCAGACCACCCTGGTGAGGGATATGGGACGATAGTTGGCAGGGTCGGAATGCTCCCCTTTCTTGTAGATTGGAGTGACATGTGCTGTTCTCCAGTCTGCTGGAACATTTCCTGTGCACAGCGACAATTGGAAGAGGATTGTCAGTGCAGGAGCGATTTCTTTGGCTAATGCTTTGAGCACTCGTGGTTTGATGTTGTCAGGACCACATGCTTTGTAGGGGTTAATGGTTTTGAGGAGGGCAAGCACACCCTGCTCTGATATCTGGATATCTTCCATGGCAGGGTAGGCTCTGTTCATCACTTTGGTCTTCAGAAGGAACTCAGCCTTCGAGTGCTCTCTACCCTCACCAAAGAAAAACTGGAACTGCTGATTGAGTATGTCAACCTGTGCTTTTGGGTCAGATGTCAAATGGCCATCCCACCTAAGTGAGGAAACTCCAGCGTTTGAGGAATTTTGGTGCTTCACATAGCTCCAGAAGCGCTTGTTCTTGACACCTTTGGTCAGGGAGTCTTCCTCTGAAAAGTTGCTGTTCATGTAGTCCAATAAGATCTGAGCAATAAGTATTGGATGGTTCGGCGGAGCCTCAGTACCTCCTCTCTAAGTTCAATCGAGCCATTTTTCTTCAATCGTTTGTATTGGCGGTCTCTAAATGAACATACAGATTGATTCACCTGTACTTTTCTTCAATAACCTGCTGTGGCCTAAGATGAATGAAAGGAGACTCTGGCAATGACTACAATAAAAATATAAGGGTTGCTCAAAACAGAAATGTAAACTTAGCAATAATTCAAATTTTGATGAGATATTAAATATGTAAGGATTCAACTTTTTTAAAGTTTGAGACCTGTCAATAAAATTACACTTATAACTAGCTCACCAAATGCCTCCTTGGACTCTTCAACCCTTTCTCTGTCAGATGAGTCAACAATATATATGACTGCATGGGACTCCACATAGTACTAAGGACAATCAAAGCATTTGATTAAATGTAAGTGGATTTTTTTCATAAATGAAAGATGACAATCAATGTTAATCTAACTTTATTTTTAAAACATTTATGTATTCTATATCAAGATATCCCTATAATACCTTGTCCCACAGGGACTGAAGCTCCTCCTGGCCTCCCAAATCCCAAAAATTTAGCCTTGATGTCCCTACATCAATTTTTCCAACTGTAAAAGACGTTAGCAAGAAATTAGCATTTCATGACGTGTTCAAATAAATATTATAATTTGTTTTTATTTTTTTTAAATGTAGAAAGATGTCTTTCCGAGGGGATACTTTGACAAGCTAAAACTTAGCTGGGAAAATATTGATAGAAGCAATTAAAATAGTCCCAGCAAATCAAATATAAATGCAAACATATCACGATATTACACATATATTCTTACTCATAACTTACTGTTAAGACCGACAGTTGATGTTATTTTAGCTAAATTCATTCCTTGGTAATTTCTGTTAAACTTAGTCTTTGTCTGTTCTAGAAATGTCTGTAGAGATACAAAATATTGTTATTCATTGTAACTGATAGATCTGTAATAAAGTGTCTACATTTTCTTGAAGAGCTTAGTATTAAAAAATTGTGAGAAGTACTTAACTGCTAAAATTTTGTTCAGGATGCTTGGTAACCAACAGAAATTTTAAAAATAATGACAGATTTACAGTTAGTGCCCATCCCAAGATGTATGAGTGTCATGTCTATTTAACTAGATCAGCTGTTCCCAACCTGTGCTCCAGGTAATAAATAACCCCACTGACTTGTAAGACTTAGCCTTTTCCATAGAAACTGATTTAAAAAAATTTTGGAATAAATCAAACAGTGCAAACAGGATCCACTCACTGTTTTCCCAGCATTGTCCAGTCCCAGGATGAGGACAAAGTACTGATCTCTCTGACACATGTACTTGTAGAACCCTGACATCAGTGTGTACATCTGGTGAAACAAGATCATTCAACTTAATCATTAGTGCATAACTCAACAGCTAAAACAACATACCATTGCCACAATGCATTGTTGACACAACTGCCCTGGGCACCATCTGGAATAACAAATGACTGTTGACACAGCCAGTCATTTAAATTATCACCCACCAGATGTTCTTATGGACACTTGTGGACACTGACAGTTATGTGACCTAGGAATTTCATATTATAAAATGTTTTAAATATTCAAAATATCAGTTAAAGTAAAGACACATCTTGCGGGCACAATACTTACTTTGAAGGCAAGTTTCAGTATTACTTTATATTAGTTCGATAGAACACATAGAACACTTGATATGTGGTAAATCTCAGCCTTCTGTTCTTCCAATTCCTTAAATTACACTTGAAATATACGAGTTCAGGCTATGATGAAATTCTGTTATCATTAGCACTTTTGAAAAATGTACACTCTCAATAAGCAACAATCTTTACAAGTTCAAGATGAACACCTCCACTTTCTGGATTGTATGCCATCTCAAGAGCCAAACAGCTGTTGAAAGAAAGAAGATAAAAAGATGGATGATTCAGATTTTATATGAATTTTTTATTTGCAACTTCAATGAATTTTTATAATTAACGTTAAGATATAATATGCATTTCTTGTTTTTTAACAAACATTGGGTCAATACCAACAGCTGATCGCAAAGAACTCATCGAAAAGAAAGAGAGAACTGAATTTATTTATTTTGGACATGAGACTGAGATCAATGATCACTCTTACAACACAATTATTTAAGGAGTCAAAATCCAGTATAAAGACCCCCCCCCCCCCCCCAAAAAAAAAAAAAAAAAAAAAAAAAAAAAAAAAAAAAACAAACTGTACATAAACAACTGAAAAGCTGACATAATTATCATTAATTTATTTTACTGGAAAGAGCCAACTGCTAGAGGACTAAAATATAACATAGCACTTCTGGCAAGCGAGCAGAAATAACAGGAATTCAGTGTTCCCTTGAGAAATGAGTTCCAGGCACTGCAAACCCAAACAGATGATGACCAGATAGAACTTTAATGGCAAAACATAAAGATGTCTGTAACGTCCATGGGCAACAGGGTATTAGGACGGGTGAAGCAAAAACAAAAAGATTGGCTCTCACTAAACGCGTTGCAAAAAATAAATGAGAGGAAAGAAATGAAATGTTCAGTTAGCAATAGCCGCACCAGGGCAAAGGAAACAAAAGCACAAGAGAAATATAAAGAAGCAATTCGAAGTGTTAAGAACAGCATCAAAAAGGATAAAAGAGCTTACATAGATGACCTAGCATCAACAGCAGAAGAAGCAGCCAGAAAGTGAAACATGAAAGAGCTGAGTAAGAGCTCAATGACATAACAAGAAAGCTCTTAGGAAGATACAAGAAGTCAGAGACCGGTTAAAGACAAGGAAGGTAGATCAATAACAGAACGAAAAGAACAAAAAAAGATGGGTGAAATACTTCAAGTAATTACTAAATAGACCTCCACCCACAGACACACAACCATCAAATGAAGATTTACAAATAGAAGGTGGTGTCCCAAATAAGGAAGAATTTGCCCTGGCTATCAACAAAGCAGCTCAAAACAGGGAAAGCCTCGTAACCAGATAAAATCACAACAGAGATGATGAGAGCAGATATAGATTACAAAAGTCAACATGCTGCACCCTCTGTTTGAAAAAATATGGGAAGAAGAAAGAGTTCCAAAAGATTGGAAAGTAGGATACCTTGTCAAGATACCAAAGAAAGGGATCTCAGTAACTGTGCAAACTACAGAGGAATTACACTGCTGTCTGTAACAGGAAAGATCTTTAACAGAATTATTTTTTTTTAAATGAAAGACCAGGTCAACACGCAGCTATGAGATCAACAGGCTGGCTTCTGCCAAAACAGAACATGCATAGATCAAATTGCAACACTAATATCATTAGTAGAATCATTGTAGAACAGTCAATCAAATGGAACTCCCCCTATAACTAAATTTTATGTCTATTAAAAGGTCTTTGATAGCCTGGCCTGACAATCCCTGAGGAAACCTCTCTGGCATTATGGGGTACCAGAAAAACTATGATCTAATGAAGAAATGACATGCATGATGGTCCATGAAGGTAGGCTCACATATGCCTTTAATATGGAAACAGGATTCAGAAAAGGATGTCTCTTGTCCCCCTTTCTATTCATCCTTGTCATTGACTGGATAATGAACAAATCCACAGACAAAAAGAGGAACGGGATAAAGTGGACACCCCGGGAATAACTGAATGACTTAGACTTAAATATAAACAGAAAATAAGCATAGTACACAATGGCCAAAAACGAAGATAAAAACAATGTGATTACCAAAATCTAACCAAGACCAACTAACCACAACAGCTTACCAAAATGAATAACAAGCACAACCAGAAGCATCAAGATAGAAAATAAAAAGGTAAAAACAACATAAATGGATAGTGGTATGGGTTAAAAAATGCTATGAACAGATCAGCAGAAAAATAAACAGGATTCCAAACTAACAGTAGAGTAGGCTAGTTTGATCATGAATGCATAGAGGCTGTCAAAGAAAGGAACAAGGCTCAAATGACCATGATAAAAAGGGAAACCAGAAATACAAGACAAGTATACAATGAAACCAGAATGAAAAACCATGAAAATGTGCTGGAGAAAAAAAAAGGAATGAGAAATACATAAACCAAAAGAAATAGAAGAATTATCAAGAGAGTGAAATATTATAGGAATGTACATGAAGATAAAAGAAAAAAAGCATGGATACCAAGTTAGACCTCAAATGTGTGAGAGCAAAGATAGAGAATTAATTAGGGAAATTAGTGAAGTACTGTAGAGGTGGGCTGAATAAGGGAGTACAAAATCCAGACAGTGGTCAAGAGGAAGATTATGAAACAACACATGGAAGACATCACACTTTATAAACACCCCAACTTTGGAAGAAACTACATAAGTAATCAACTCCATGAATAATCACAAAGCCCCTGAATAAGACCTCATCACAGCAAAATTTATGAAATATGGAGGAAGGGAACTAGACAGTAAGCCACATGAGCTTATTACTAAATCTGCCAAGAAGAGAAAATACCAGCAGAATGGGTAACAGCACAAATAATCCCAATACACAAGAAACGTTTTAAACTTCAATGCACACAAACTACAGAGGAATCTCCCTATTAAATGCAACATAAAAATTGCTGACAAAATTAATTTCCAAAAGAGACACGCATATTCCAGACACGCATCACCGCATATTCCAGACACGCATCACCGCTATTTGGACCCGGGTCCCATTTGACTAAATGCTATTCGGATGTCATTTGTCGTAGTTTATTTCAAACTGAAAAATTACGTTTATATAGTCATAGTCCATTCAATTATCTTTCATTCGATAACAAATTTTATCTTACAACAACCCCAACAATAATATTTGAAATATTTTGTAATTTAATCCCAACCTCTCACTTCTGGTAGCCGGGTCCGAATAGCCCCTTCGTTATTATTATATACTATAAGAATATACAAATCATAAAACACTTAAACTAAAGACTACTATTATTAATTTTAAATAATATTAAATATCCTAATATTCCATTTAATAAAAAAAAAAAAGATTAAAAAATGATAGTGATAGTAAATAGTAAATAGTAAATACCGTGCCGTAGTCGCGGCTAATAGTAGACAAACAAAAAAAAACCCAGATTGTACTAGCCATAATGATAATTAATTACAAACACCAACATTTTTCATTTCCCTTATTATATTTATGTCGATGATTTGAAAAAGTTCGGTTTGCCTTATGAATGTTGACTTACGTTGACGTTGAGCATATCATCTGGTAACTGCTATGACGTGTTTATCTTCCGGTCTTTCACTACATCTTGTTAACAAAGAAAGCTCACTCCGCATTAACAAGGGACATCACTCTTATATTTCCTTAAATTTTTTTTCAAAAGAAAATAATAATAATAACACTACCAAAACAATGTAGGTTAGCAGATAGAAACTTACACTAGTGGGTACCGGAAATTTGATCGAAAGAAATTTCGTCGACGGTAAATTGAGCAACGGGAATTTGATCGAACGGAAATTCGGGTGAATCTTTTTTTAGTTCATACGTTAAAATTTTCGTAAAATTTCTGTTTGAACGCATTATACTAAATTGTAAACAAAATAATGCGTTCAAAAAAATTTGAAGCAAAGTTTTAAAGTAAAAACTGAAAAAAGATTCGACCAAATTTCTGTTCGATCAAATTACCGTCGATTAATTTACCGTCCACGAAATTTCTTTCGATCAAATTTCCGGATACGTTTTAGGCCATTTGTGTCATATTACTTTGCATCCCTTTCATACACATCGCAAATTAGTTAAATAATTTAAAAAGGGGTATTACTTTACTTTAAAATAATACGTTATACCATAAATCAACAAATTTAATTCTCATTTTCATTTTAATTGTCCATATCTTATTGGTGGTAATTAATTATCTACCATAAAAAATAAATTATTTTATTTTATTTAGGGAAATTAAAAAAAAAAAAATTAAAATAAGGCTTAGAAAACATTTTTGGAAAGTAAAGTTCCTATTTTTTTAAAAGTCTTTCTTTTTTTTGTCCTGTGCGTAAATTGCGGTTTCTTAAATTATTATTTTCCCTATCAACGTTTCTTTAATATGTCAATAGATCTTTAAAAAGAGAACTATTTAACAGTTTTTTTATCCGTTATCTCCCTTACAACCCACTTTCACGCGTCATGCTTGGGATTTCAGTTAGTTGTCAGAACCAATTTTTGCTATTTGAACAACTTATAAAATACAGGCAATAAATAGATGAATGCAGTTTATTATTAGGTGGAAAGTGAGAAAGAACATTATTTTTATATTTTTTTTTTATTTTTAGGATTCATACATTTATTTAGGATACTGGACTTAATTATTATTACGGTCAAAGTTTTCGAATCAATTGTTTCAATAAGGCCGTTATGTAACTTTTGAGTCTGAATAATTATACACATTTCTGCAGGTTACAAACTCCAACTTAGATTATGTTCACTTGACTATCCCTACGGCCAGGGTGAGGTGATCATCAATTGAACTGTGAATGTTTAACATCATTGATGATCTTGTCCCACCTTTGTAGGGGGCCGTCCATAAAGTACGTCACGCTATTTTTGACCATTTTTTTACACCCCCCCCCTCCCCCCGTCACAAATCATGGACCCTTCCCCCTAATGTACGTCACACTTTCGAACAAATTTAAAAAAAAATAAATAACACCTCATTGAAATTTAATCTAAAACACATTTCACTATTAAACTGTATAAAAATGTAAAATGTTCACGTAATTTCCTCTATCACATTATTAAAAATAACTTTAATAGTAGAATAGTTAATTGTCAACAGTTGTCACAGTTATTCATTGAAGTTAGACTAGACCATTATATAAGCACATCATATATCTGCTGCTTTTTCATTTACAATAGGTGAGGTCAAGTTTTAGATAATCTTCCGATTATGCAATTTTTTTCCACAAGTTAAGAAGTATATTAGAGAAACTTGACCTCACAAAATGATTAAATAATAAAAAGGACAGTGACATAATTATGCAGCGGAAAACATAGAAATAATAATACTTCAGGCATGATGAAAGCAAGGCTTCGCAACAGCATACTAGCGCTCCTAGCGAGAGGAATCGTGAACAACACATTTCGTGCTATTTTGACATAAAACTTTTTTTAAAAATATTTTTTTTACTTTGTACCGCGCATCGAGCCTTTGGGGATGAAGCGTGTTTTTGAAATAAACTTTATTATTATTATTAATATTATTATAAAACTAATTCAAATGATACACACACTTTTTTGACAATTTTATTTAAAACTATTAAATTCCACTAAAAAAATAAAAAAAAAATAATAAATTGGAAATAAAATTTAAAAAAAAAATAAATGTGTGACCTCACACATGGCCTGACCCCCCCTCCCCCTGTCACAAACTGTCACACTTTCTTAAACCCCCTTCCCCCCCCTCTGGAGCGTGACGTACTTTATGGACGGCCCCTAGGCTGTCAATACGGGGGTGGGGGATGTTAAGCTATGGGGTAGGGGTCGTCAAACTGAAGCCATAGTATTTATTAGTGCCTACCAAGAAACACTTGAAATACTTCAAACATCTGGTGTCTAATCACAGAACTGGAGCCGATCATGGTCTTTTCTATTAATCAATTGTCATTTCTTCTGCACTATAGAAGAAAACAATTGAGCACCCTAAAACAGGCATGTCAAAATGAGGCTCATCTGAGCGCCATATTGGTCCCATTGTGTTGTGATGAGGGCCACGCATGACAACTAACTGAAGTCAATTAATAAAAGTTATTGCAATATATATTTTTTTATTGCTAAAACTTAGACACATACATATGGAAATACTTGGTTTAGCCACTGCCCACTAGCCACATTCATTAATGCAAAGCAATGAAGCGATTTAGGCCGTTAAATTAACAAATGATAGTATCCTTTGTGCTGGCTGCAGATGTGCTGGCAAAGGGCTGAATGTATCCCACGGGCCGCGTGTTTGACATGCCTGCCGTAAAACCTAGACACATTTGGTAGGAACACTTTTGTTAATGTACAAAATAAACAATGCTACTTTTAATAAGACTTCAATACAGTTTTGACATTTCCGTCCTATGGGACCATCCATAAATGAGGTCACGTTATTTGTGCCGATTTCCTCCCACCCTCCCCTCATAGTCACAAAATCATCAAAAAATTTAGACAACCTCAAAGTACATCGTCATAAGCTCGTGACCCCCCCTCCCCCAAACCACCACCCTTCCCTTTCCATTATTTAATGCGTGACATCATTTATGTGTGTCTGCTATAATCCACGTACAAAACTACACACTAAAACATTTTCGATTAAGATGATATATTTGAAGAGATATTTCTGTCGCGCAACCAAGCGCACTTTTATAAATATTCTGCCCGATGCTCAGTCCTATGGCGTGCAGAACAGAACTCTTCTGATAAACTTATTTCCTAAAAATTATATAGTGGGTTTATCAAAGAATGAGAGAGGTAGAAAGAGAATGAGAGAGGCAGAAAGAGAATGAGAGAGATAGAAAGAGAATGAGAGAGGCAGAAAGAGAATGAGAGAGATAGAAAGAGAATGAGAGAGGCAGAAAGAGAATGAGCGAGGTAGAAAGAAAATGTTGCCGGGATCAGTTACGGATGTCATTGAAAAAATTAAATTTAAAAAAAATAAATTTAAAAAAAATATTATTTTTAAGAAACCAATACAAATATATCACTTTTGTTAAAACAGCTTTTATGGTGATTGAATATTGTGAATGAATTCAAAAACGTGTATTGAAATATTTCTCTGAAAAAAAAGCACATTATGAAGGGTTATAATTACACCAAGAGGTCGTATTGGCTGTTCGCGTGTTGAAGATGATCAGAATTGGGATACGGCTAAACATTTTTGGGATGGATCAACATGGCCGCGATGCCATGCAGACGTTGATGAAGGTCGTCTTTGATTCAAATCTGTGACCGTGTGAACTGTCGTCGCCACGAGTCACATGCCCCCCATGTTTGAGCTGGGTATCGATCCAATTTAAATTGCTCCAGTTCATTACCAGGCGGGCGATGCGTTATGCCAACAGGATGCAGGTGCGTTGGACCAGAGGGTCTCAGACTGAATTCACCCGAGTCCTGGGATACCCCTTTTTTAAGGACGCATTTGGCGAATTAAATGTGTGTGTCTATATATATAGAAATAAACAATGCTAATTTATATATTAGCCCATATATATATAAATGTGTAAATTCCCTGTTAATGTTATAGTCATCTAGAAACATGTTAAAAACATTTATAATGCACTTTAGGCTAACAACAAGATCGAGTCAAGAACGGGACAAGGGGCCATCCATAAAGTACGTCACGCTCCAGAGGGGGGAGGGGGTGTAAGAAAGTGTGACAGTTTGTGACATGGAGGAGGGGGGGGGGGCAGGCCATGTGTGACGTCACACATTAAAAAAAAAATTATTTCTTATTTATTTTTTATTTTTTAAGTAGAATTTAATAGCTTTAAAAATAATTTTGTGAAACCTTCGAATTAGTTTTATGTCAAAATAGCATGAAATGGCTATCTCCTGAATGTGTTGTTCACGATTCCTCTCGCTAGGAGCGCTAGTCTGCTGTTGCGAAGCCTTGTCTTATGTATAGCCTTGCTTTCGTCATGCCTGAAGTATTACTATTTCTATGTTGTCCGCTGCATAATTCTGCCACTGTCCTTTTTATTATTCAATCGCTGGGCGAGGTCAAGTTTCACTAATCTACTTCTAATCCTATGTAAAAAGATTGCATAATCGGAAGATTATCTAAAACTTGACCTCACCTATTGTAAATGAAAAATCAGCAGATAAATGATGTGTATTATATAATTGTCTAGTCTAATTTTTGCAAATTTTGTTTTCAAATTCAATCTAGATTGAGTTACTGCTTCAATGAATAAGTGTGACAACTGTTGACAATGAACTATCTGCTATTAAAGTCATTTTAATAATGTGATAGTTCTTTTAAGTTAAAATTTTATATTTTAATACCGTTTAATAGTGAAGTGTGTTTTAGATTAAATTTTAATAAAGTGTTAATTTTAAAAAAAATATTTGTTTTAAGGGGTGACGGACTTGGGGGGGGGGGTGTTCCGAGATTTGTGACAGTTTGTGACAGGGGGAGGGGGTTAAAAATGGTCAAAAATAGCGTGCCCTACTTTAGGCCGTTAAATTAACAAATGACAGTATCCCCAATGCTTTTCTTTATTTTTTTATTTTTTTATTTGTACACATATCTGACCCTGATCTACAACACATTGATCCATAATTCATTCTATTATTATTATAGCCTATATATAAATATAAATATATATATTATTTATATTTAACCTTCACAAATTAATTAATTCATTTTTTTTAATTGTCAGGTTTCCACATTATAATAGTAATGGAATTGCATTATATTTTTTTGCTATATCCTTTTTTTTTGTTTTGTTTATCTTTCCTTGATTTTAAATTATTATACTTTAAATCTGTATGTGGTGATCTTAAAAAAGATACTTTCTATTTATGGATGCAATTTACGGTTATGGTTCAGAAGTGTTCCAGATACCAAATTGTTGGAGAACCTTCGTATTAGACCAATCACAATCCACCGTCTGCATTTACCCCGGAACTGGTATCCCGGCATGACAACTAGCCCGGAGCTGCTAACAGGAAGTCGTGCCGGCCGTCGGCACGCGCCTGCACGTGCTGGCATCCTATAATTCGATATAATTTTCACTGTGAGAGCTCCCAGGTGCGCGACTGATTCATAGGGTATTAGCACTGTGTGTTATTCACTACATTACCATTGCGTGCTATTCCCTTTATTACCATTGCTTGCTATTCCCTTTATCATGATTGCGTGCTATTACCTTTATTACCATTGCCTGCTATTCCCTTTATTACCATTGCGTGTAATTCCCTTTATTATCATTGGGTGTTATTCCATTTATTACCATTGCGTGCTACTCACTACATTACCAATGCGCTCTATAACTACATTACCAATGCGCTCTATAACTACATTATCAATGCGCTCTATAACTACATTACAAATGCGCTCTATAACTACATTACCAATGCGTTCTATAACTACATTACCAATGCGCTCTATAACTACATTACAAATGCGCTCTATAAATACATTACCAATGCGCTCTATAACTACATTACCAATGCGCTATATAACTACATTACCAATGCGTTCAATAACTACATTACCAATGCGCTATATAACTACATTACCAATGCGCTCTATAACTACATTACCAATGCGTTCTATAACTACATTACCAATGCGCTCTATAACTACATTACCAATGCGCTCTATAACTACATTACCAATGCGCTCTATAACTACATTACCAATGCGCTCTATAACTACATTACCAATGCGCTCTATAACTACATTACCAATGCGCTCTNTTTGTTCATTTGTTAGACTAAATCCCTGGCATGACTCTACGACTGTGAACATTTGTTCATTTGTTAGACTAAATCCCTGGCATGACTCTACGACTGTGAACATTTGTTCATTTGTTAGACTAAATCCCTGGCATGACTCTACGACTGTGAACATTTGTTCATTTGTTAGACTAAATCCCTGGCATGACTCTACGACTGTGAACATTTGTTCATTTGTTAGACTAAATCCCTGGCATGACTCTACGACTGTGAACATTTGTTCATTTGTTAGACTAAATCCCTGGCATGACTCTACGACTGTGAACATTTGTTCATTTGTTAGACTAAATCCCTGGCATGACTCTACGACTGTGAACATTTGTTCATTTGTTAGACTAAATCCCTGGCATGACTCTACGACTGTGAACATTTGTTCATTTGTTAGACTAAATCCCTGGCATGACTCTATGACTGTGAACATTTGTTCATTTGTTAGACTAAATCCCTGGCATGACTCTACGACTGTGAACATTTGTTCATTTGTTAGACTAAATCCCTGGCATGACTCTACGACTGTGAACATTTGTTCATTTGTTAGACTAAATCCCTGGCATGACTCTATGACTGTGAACATTTGTTCATTTGTTAGACTAAATCCCTGGCATGACTCTATGACTGTGAACATTTGTTCATTTCTTGGACTAAATCCCTCACATGACTCTACGACGGTGAACATTTGTTCATTTGTTAGACTAAATCCCTCACATGACTCTACGACTGTGAACATTTGTTCATTTGTTCGACTAAATCCCTCACATGACTCTATGACTGTGAACATTTGTTCATTTGTTCGACTAAATCCCTCGCATGACTCTATGACTGTGAACATTTGTTCATTTGTTAGACTAAATCCCTCGCATGACTCTATGACTGTGAGCATTTGTTCATTTGTTAGACTAAATCCCTCGCATGACTCTATGACTGTGAACATTTGTTCATTTGTTTACACTCTAATTATTCCTTGGAATGATGATGCTTGGTCGGACTAAGACCTTTGAGACCTTGTGCCGGTTCATGTTCCACCATTTGGGGAAAGCTGGTCTGAACGAGTCAACAGTGAGGATGATGACAATAATAGGGTGGGCCAGAATTTGGGGAAAGCTCGTCTGAACGAGTCAACATTGAGGATGATGACAAAGAAAAAGACGAAGTAAAACATGGAAGAAAACCCACTCAATGTTAGTCATTAATTAATTTTAATTATTTTTTTTTTAAATATTTTTTTTTTAAAGCCAGACACCGCTTCTTTAGCCATTTGGCCTTGATCCTAATATCAAAGTTTGGGCGCCTTCAGTGACAGAACTCACGTGACGTACCCCTTATACCGCAGTATTTACACTGGTATATATTAGATGCTTTTTTGTGTGACGGGAAACGATGGTATGGAACATCAGCACCTTTTAAAAAAAAAAACTACATAGTTTAAATAAATGTTATAAAAAAAAATTACTTTTTAATAATAAGAAAGATTTGTATAAACCCACACAGGTCAAAGGACGTCTAAATGTAATGACCTTTCGTCGGTTGCGCTTGGATCAAGTGTGGAATGATGGGAAAACTACATTGCAGTATGCACCAGGACGAATCTTTTTATACTGAATTTTGTATAAATTTTCGTGGGCGGGGCTCTTTCAGCCCCTTCCTCTTTGGCTCCGGAGCCCTTGATTGCGTCTCTCCCCCCCCCCTCCGTCTCCACCGATCAATGTGACGTAACGGTACTTTTCTCTGTACCGGTACAGTGAAACCTGGCAACGACTCAAACCCTTGGGCTCGAAGCAAAAGTCCTGGTGTTTACACATGGCGTCATAAAATGATTCCACGCCGCTGCAAGTCAGCGCATATGCCAAGGGCAGCGCTATTTCAAGGTTCGTTATTTCCACATTTCACTGCGGCGAAACGCACTATGAATAATTATATTTACCGTACTGTTTTCGGGGGTGGGGGGGGATTCTAAGTCCACCACGAGTGGCACAATGTCTCACTACGCCACTGATTGTAGGCTTTTCACTTTATCACCATTGTTTACTATAATTGCATTAAATTCACTACATTATCATTACGTGCAATAGACTATATTAACTCATTGCATGTCACTTAATCATTACATGCCACTCAATCATTGCATGTCACTCAATCATTACAATTATTGGATGCGATTCAATACATCGGGTTTTGCAGGAAAACAAATATAGGTATATATTTTGTCTCTCAAATCACAATTTTGGAATTACTCGGCAGTGGAATTTGTTGTGGTTGCAATACGTCCTAGAGATATGTGGAGATCTTCCAAAGAAAATGCCATTGATGGTGTTTTTGTGTGTTTGTCACTCGGTATAAAAAGGGCGTTAAACTGCCTCTGCAAACAATCTATGGCCAGTAGAGACCGACCGAATTTCGGCTTCGGTTACGGCGCCGAAAGTTGCTATTTGATCATTTTCGGTGTAGTTTCGGTTTCGGCCGAAACAGAAAAGTTATCTTTCGTTTTATTTTCGGTTTCGGCCGAAAGTCATTTCAGAAAATCACTTTCGGTCGGCCTCTAATGGCCAGTGAATGACTATTTCACAGTTTAAGTAAGCTGGGGGCTTCTAGATACGATGAGATGGCACAAACCGTCTCTCATCAACGCTAAAGACTTAATTGAACATCTGTCATCAACTAATGAAAAGGTCTTTAGAACCACTCAACAATGCCTACACCATTCCTAAGACCTTCACATCATCATTTTAACTGTGTTTTTTTTTAAAATTTGGTAGAATCTGTTCAATAAGACAATCAACTTCCTAAGGATAAATCATATCAAGGAAAGATTATTTATTTGATCGGTAAGTACGTGCTTGTTGGGTGAAATGGGTCGAGTGCTGATGGCAAGACATGTTCACTCACACTTACACAAAGGGCAATCACTCTGTTCACGACTAAGCCAAACTCACAATGATATTGATCTCGAACTAAACAAACCTATTGAAAGATGGATCAGTTGTTCACACATTATCTTATGACTGGCGGTTAAAGAAAGCGTAAACAAAATGGGGAAAGGAAAATTTAAGAAAAGAAAAAAAAAAGGAATTAAATAAAAATGGATCTACAAAGATTTAATTATCAACTTAAGTAATACAGTTTAATTGGTGCTCATTGAAAATAAATCAGGGTGATTTTTGAAACACTTTGCCTTTTTAAATTGAAGAAAATGTTCAACCATTTCACCCCAACTGATCCAACGTTATGCTATTCTTTAAAAATAAGCATGTTGAAAAAACAATGCATCAAATGACATCTTAACTCAGTTAAGTCTAAATTATTTGTCCAGGTCTTTAGTTTACAGTTAAAATAACATATTCGTTCTAGCTAGACCTCCATCAAATGGGAACATTCATTCAGACACACCCCAGACTGACTTAATATTCATCCCAGACTGACTCAATACAAACCCCAGAGTGACTCAATATACTCCCCAGGTGGCTCAATATACACCCCAGAGTGACTCAATACACACCCCTGAGTACCTCAATAAACACCCCAGACTGACTAAACACACACCCCAGACTGACTAAACACACACCCCAGACTGACTAAACACACACCCCAGACTGACTAAACACACACCCTAGACTGACTAAACACACACCCGAGACTGATTGAATGCACACCCAGACTATCTCGCTTCTTATCCTTAAAGCCTATTTATACATTTAAAGAACACAATCCGAACTTGCAATTTAAATATGTTTGACTGGTCAAGCTTCTGGTCAGTGCAGTCACTTCATACATCGGTGTAACTATACGTTTAACATTGCCCTAATAACGTCCTAGATCTGGATCCCATGAAGACTCAGGTGGGCTTTTGGTGTTACATGTTCGATCAAGGTCTCGTACAGGTGCATCATGGTCGATGAAAGAAGGAAGGAAACATGGAGGCCACATACAGGTTCATGACTTCTCACACATTTCTAATAATAATGGGGACCCGGCAACGTAGGTTTAATCCCAAACCTTCCACACTGTTCTACAAATCAAGAATTGTTCCAAACCTTCCACACTGTTCTACAAATCAAGAATTGTTCCAAACCTTCCACACTGCTCTACAAATCAAGAATTGTTCCAAACCTTCCACACTGTTCTACAAATCAAGAATTGTTCCAAACCTTCCACACTGTTCTACAAATCAAGAATTGTTCCAAACCTTCCACACTGTTCTACAAATCAAGAATTGTTCCAAACCTTCCACACTGTTCTACAAATCAAGAATTGTTCCAAACCTTCCACACTGTTCTACAAATCAAGAATTGTTCCAAACCTTCCACACTGTTCTACAAATCAAGAATTGTTCCAAACCTTCCACACTGTTCTACAAATCAAGAATTGTTCCAAACCTTCCACACTGTTCTACAAATCAAGAATTGTTCCAAACCTTCCACACTGTTCTACAAATCAAGAATTGTTCCAAACCTTCCACACTGTTCTACAAATCAAGAATTGTTCCAAAACTTCCACACTGTTCTACAAATCAAGAATTGTTCCAAAACTTCCACACTGTTCTACAAATCAAGAATTGTTCCAAACCTTCCACACTGTTCTACAAATCAAGAATTGTTCCAAAACTTCCACACTGTTCTACAAATCAAGAATCGTTCCAAACCTTCCACACTGTTCTACAAATCAAGAATTGTTCCAAAACTTCCACACTGTTCTACAAATCAATAATTGTTCCAAAACTTCCACACTGTTCTACAAATCAAGAATTGTTCCAAACCTTCCACACTGTTCTACAAATGAAGAATTGTTCCAAACCTTCCACACTGTTCTACAAATCAAGAATTGTTCCAAACCTTCCACACGGTTCTACAAATCAAGAATTGTTCCAAACCTTCCACACTGTTCTACAAATCAAGAATTGTTCCAAACCTTCCACACTGTTCTACAAATCAAGAATTGTTCCAAACCTTTCACACTGTTCTACAAATCAAGAATTGTTCCAAAACTTCCTAATATTGAAGGCGATGATATTATATGTTCCCTACAACTTATATATATTGTAGTGCAATAGTTGAACATGTTCCATAGAACGTAGATATATTTGAGTGAAATTGTTGAATATGTGCCCAAGAACTTAGATATATTTGAGGGCAATTTTTGAATATGTTCCCAAGAACTTAGATATAATATTTGAGTGCAATTGTTGAAAATGTTCCCAAGAACTTAGATATAATATTTGAGTGCAATTGTTGAAAATGTTCCATAGAACTTAGATATATTTGAGTGCAATTGTTGAATATGTCCCAAAGAACTTAGATGTTCACTAGATCTTATATTTCAATGCAATCATTGAACATGTCCATTATATCTTATATACAATGGAGGGATATGTTAAAGTTTGAGAAGCACTGATATACACCACACTAGACAGCGGTGTATGTCTTCACTCATATATTGTCCATTATATCTTAGATACAATGGAGGGCTGTGTTAAAGTGTGAGAAGCACTGAGCTCCACCACAGTACACAGGGCTGTACGTCTTCACTCATATCTTGTCATGCCGACGCTGGTGTGTCACGGATCAGACCCAAGTCACGAGTGGCCGGACTGAAGCAGTCGTGTCAGGACGAACCAGGCTTTGAGCACGTGCAGGGTGAGATAAGCAGTACATTGTAAGTCACACTCGAGTTGGGGCGTGATTAGTCGACTTAATGAGTTAGTTGTAATCAGACACACGGACTAGTCACTGGTAGAGATGGGGGGAGATAATAGGTACAGTGAGAGAGAAAGAGGGAGAGAGAGAGAGAGAGAGAGTTACATCCTCTTGAGCAGCAATTAAAACTACGTCACAACTGAACTTAGTAATGGCTGATTTGTTGTCACAATACATTCATTGAAGTGGCTCCATTTGATGGAACCAGATGTTCGGGGTTTATTTAAACGAACAGATGTTTTTGCTGATGGCTTAACAAGACCAGATGGTTTTGTTTATGGTTTAACAAGACCAGATGGTTTTGTTGATGGTTAACAAGACCAGATGCTTTTGTTGATAGTTTAACAACACCAGATGCTGTTGTTGATGGTTTAACAAGACCAAATGCTTTTGTTGATGGTTTAACAAGACCAGATGCTTTTGTTGATGGTTTAACAAGAACAGATGCTTTTGTTGATGGTTTAACAAGACCAAATGCTTTTGTTGATGGTTTAACAAGACCAGATGCTTTTGTTGATGGTTTAACAAGAACAGATGCTTTTGTTGATGGTTTAACAAGAACAGATAGTTTTGTTGATGGTTTAACAAGAACAGATGGTTTGTTGATGGTTTAACAAGATCAGATGGCTTGTTGATGGTTTAAGTCGGTTTAAAGACAAGGATTTGTTTGTTTTTGTCGTTTTTTATACTAAAGGTTTAAAAATAGATTAAATATGTTTGGTGTAGACTCACAATCCATAATTATTTTAGTACTGTGTCCATTAGTTTTTTTTTTAATTTTAAAAAGTCATGTAACGAAAGAACAGTTGATGTAAAGTTGTCCCAATTGTTGTCCAGGGTTGAAAGAACAGTCGGTGTAAAGTTGTCCCAATTGTTGTCGAGGGTTCAAAGAACATTCGGTGTTAAGTTGTCCCAATTGTTGTACAGAGTGGAAATAACAGTCGGTGTAAAGTTGTCCCAATTATTGTCCAGGGTTGAAATAATAGTCGGTGTAAAGTTGTCCCAATTGTTGACCAGGGTTGAAAGAACAGTCGGTGTAAAGTTGTCCCAATTGTTGTCCAGGGTTGAAATAACAGTCGGTGTAAAGTTGTCCCAATTGTTGGTTGTCCAGGGTTGAAAGAACAGTCGGTGTAAAGTTGTCCCAATTGTTGTCCAGGGTTGAAAGAACAGTCGGTGTAAAGTTGTCCCAATTGTTGTCCAGGGTTGAAAGAACAGTTGGTGTAAAGTTGTCCCAATTGTTGTCCAGGGTTGAAATAACAGTTGGTGTAAAGTTGTCCCAATTGTTGTCCAGGGTTGAAATAACAGTCGGTGTAAAGTTGTCCCAATTGTTGACCAGGGTTGAAAGAACAGTCGGTGTAAAGTTGTCCCAATTGTTGTCCAGGGTTGAAATAACAGTCGGTGTAAGCTTGTCCCAATTGTTGGTTGTCCAGGGTTGAAAGAACAGTTGATGTAAAGTTGTCCCAATTGTTGTCCAGGGTTGAAAGAACAGTTGGTGAAAAGTTGTCCCAATTGTTGTCCAGGGTTGATTCTCTTGTGAAAAGATTAACCCCACAACGCCCCCTCCCCTTCACTTGTGTACCTGAAAACTTTCACCAGCTGTAGTTTTTCTTGCACCCGACACCGACGCCCGACACTGACGCCTGACACTGACGCCTGACACTGACGCCTGACACTGACGCCTGACGCCTGACACTGACGCCTGACACTGACGCCTGACACTGACGCCTGACACTGACGCCCAACACTGACGCCTGACACTGTCGCCTGACACTCACGCCTGACACTGACGCCCAACACTGACGCCTGAAACCTGACACTGACGCCCGACACTGACGCCTTACACTGGCGCCCAACACAGACGCCTGACACTGACACCCGACACTGACGCCTGACACTGACGCCGATCACTGAAGCCAGACATTGACGCCTGAAACTGACGCTTGACACTGACGCCTGACACTGCTGCCTGACACCGGACACTGATGCCTGACACTGACGCCTGACACTGACGCCTGACACTGAAGCCAGACATTGACGTCTGACACTGACGCACAACACTGAAGCCTGAAACTGACGCCTGACACTGACGCCTGACACTGACGCCTGACACTGACGCCTGACACCGGACACGGAAGCCTGACACTGACGCCTGACACTGACGCCTGACACTGACGCCTGACACCGGACACGGAAGCCTGACACTGACGCCTGACACCGGTGCTAGCCCCTGTTCTTGTCTGAACTATTGTTTAACTGTGAATATGTTCAGGGTTATTAAAGAGATCACAACAGATTACAGTGAGAAACAGACAGCATAACAAACAGACAGCATAACAAACAGACGGCATAACAAACAGACAGCATTAAAACAGACAGCATAACAAACAGACGGTATAACAAGTACAACATGTGGTGGCCAGCAAACTAAATGATTTTACACATAAAATAAATACAGTTGATTGACAAAAGTCACTAAAGCATGGTGTTAATTAGTGGATTTTACATTTCATTGGGACGAGAGAATTGTACAAGGTTTTAAAAGGACCAAAAATACAGAGATTTCAGAAGAGGACTTTTAGGGTTTGCTTGAGTGAACGCTATGAGTGGTTGGTGCTAAATAGTGTCCACAACATAAACAGGGATACCGGTAGATAGCAGGCCGACAGCATGAGACTTATCAACATGAGATCAGATAGGAACTGTCAGAGAAATAAAGATGAGCTGTGTGGAGACTGAATATCCCAGTGATAGGATAGGAGCTGTGAGAGATATACAGATGAGCTGTGTGCAGACTGAATATCCCAAATATAAGACAGGAGCTGTGAGAGAAATACAGATGAGCTGTGTGGAGACTGAATATCCCAAATATAAGACAGGAGCTGTGAGAGAAATACAGATGAGCTGTGTGGAGACTGAATATCCGAACTCTTAAAAAAAAAAGATTTACGCCACTTCTCGGCTTACACCGAGGGATTAGCGACGATTAATGAAATGCGCACGTGGGTGCTGGTAGCGTGTAGCTGTCACACCCTCCAAAGATGGCCGAACAAAGATGGCTGAAGAGTTACGTTATGTACCGAACAAAGCCATCGAGAAGTTTGGCTCCGGCAATGGGCGCACGTGCATCGTATTGAGGGGCCCACCACGTGCTGTTCACGAGATGGTATTTGGTTGGTTAGACCCGGTCGTTGGTACTAACCTCGCAGATGTCCCGGCACGGGGAATATCCGCGAGTTTTAATATGTTTTCTGTCCACGTGCCACATTGGCGTGGAGCTTCATCTTGTAATTACTTTCATTGTTGGCACAATGCGCCCACACCGTGTCTCCTCCTCTGTCTTCTGCTCCTCTTTCTCTTCTCTACCCTCTCCAATAGTTCTCACCCAATTCGAGCTCTGGCCTTTTTTGGGATGTCTATTTTTCAACGTCTCTCTGCTGCTGCTCCCTCCATCTTCGTGTTTTTTTTACTCTGTTAGCCTCTTTCTTTCTCAGTTGTTCGTTTTTTCTTTCTGTCTTGATATTCACTATTACGAATCACTCTTATCATACACTGTTACCATTCACTCTTACCATTCACTCTTACCATTCACTCTTACCATTCACTCTTACCATTCACTCTTACCATTCACTCTTACCATTCACTCTTACCATTCACTCTTACCATTCACTCTTACCATTCACTCTTACCATTCACTCTTACCATTCACTCTTACCATTCACTCTTACCATTCACTCTTACCATTCACTCTTACCATTCACTCTTACCATTCACTCTTACCATTCACTCTTACCATTCACTCTTACCACTCACTCTTACCATACACTCTTAACATTCACTCTTACCACTCACTCTTACCATACACTCCTACCATTCACTCTTACCATTCACTCTTGCCACTCACTCTAGCCACTCACTCTTACCACTCACTCTTACCATACACTCTTACCATTCACTCTTACCATTCACTCTTACAATTCACTCTTACCATTCACTCTTACTATTCACTCTTACCATTGACTCGGCTCACATTTTAGACAGAAGCTATGAGTCGGATGATCTAGATAAAATGAACACAAACTAGAAAACCAAATCACCATTGATCTACAGGAATTTCACAAATAATTGTTCCCGAGTTGTTGACGCTGTTCTTCGATGAATATAGTTACCAATAAGTGCTGAATACTTCACACTATTTCACACTGCTTCACTCTGCTTAACGATATTTTACACTACTCTACTAAAATATCTCGTGAAAGAAAAGAGTTCGTGGAGAAACCGAATGAGCGCCATTGGTCAATTAAAATTTAATTTGGTGCACATTTACATACATTTTAACGCACTCTTTGTTTAATTGCACTTAATGCGTTATTCTAGTGTTTGCCGATATATATATATATATATATATATATATATATATATATATATATATATATATATATATATATATATATTTGTTATCTGCGCTACGTTAGATCATATGAAATTAAATTAACTTGTTATAAAGCATTCACTTACATAAATCTAAAAAGCAATTCTTCTATTTCATCCGTATAAAGGAATACGGCATCACATGTCGTCACTGTGTGTCACGTGGTCTCACATGTTTGTCTGAGTTTGTGTTATCTGCGCTACGTTAGATCATATGAAATTAAATTAACTTGTTATAAAGCATTCACTTACATAAATCTAAAAAGCGATTCTTCTATTTCATCCGTATAAAGGAATACGGCATCACATGTCGTCACTGTGTGTCACGTGGTCTCACATGTTTGTCTGAGTTTGTTTATTCATTAATGAAACGGGGATAGAAGAATGATCAAATTTGTAAATAACTCTGTATCTGTTGGCTTATCTGTGTAGCTTTTCTTGTATCTCTGTATCTATTGGCTTATCCGTGTAGCTTTTCTTGTATCTCTGTATCTGTTGGCTTATCCAAGGAGTTATTATTGTATCTCTGTATGTCTTGGTTTATCCATGGCTTATTTGTGTATCTAATTATTGGCTTATTTTTAAAGTTTTTCTTGAAAATAAATATAAACATATATTGTTAATTACTATTAATTTTTTAATTAGGATATGAATGAATGCATCTTTTCTATTGCGTTTCCCAGACTAATGGCTAACAATCTAATGTAAAATAAAGGATCTGAAAGGGGCAAACAAATATTTTTTAAAAATAAATTTTTGCTTGATGATTGACTACCAAATAAAAATATATTTTACTTCCCAACATATGTTTAGCAATGGATGTAACGACAGCTCCAGTTTGTTGGGCGACAACGTCAACTCCAGCACCGTGTCAGACAATGGCGTGAAGTCTGTCACAATCTCTTTGTTTCAATAAATTGTCTGCCCCTGGAGCAGACGCCGAGTGGCACCCCATTTAACATAAAGCAATTTTGTCGTGGCGTGCCCTCCTGCCCTCCCCCTCTCCCACCCCCCCCCCACAGCTAACGTCTGACATGCAAAGCAATTTCCCCGTCTGCAGGTTAGTATCACCATCAACATAGCGCCATCTGTGTGGAGAAATATCTTATCTCATTCTGTCTGTACCTCTTAAGACAGTACCCCTCTCTTCTTAGGACAGTACCCCCTCACTTCTTAGGACAGTGCCCCCTCACTTCTTAGGACAGTGCCCCCCTCACTTATAAGGAAAGTGCCCCCTCACTTCATAAGACTGTGCCCCCCTCACTTCTTAGGACAGCGCCACCTCACTTCTTAGGACAGTGCCCCCTCACTTCTTAGGACAGTGCCCCCTCACTTCTTAGGACAGTGCCCCC
>CAXITT010000836.1:30284-42011 GCA_964033795.1 Lymnaea stagnalis | reverse complement strand
TGTTCTCTGTCACAACTTTTTCTTGGATTCCTGTCCTTCCTATCTAACCGAACTTCTTTCTGTCTATTCACCCCTTCGACAGCTTCGCTCCTATGCAGACACGCGTATTCTGTCCGTTCCCAAGACACACACTAAAACATATGGTGAACGATCTTTCTCTTTCTGCGCCCCCAAACAATGGAATTCTTTGCCACTAAACATAGGCAATATACCAACCACCCAGGCCTTCAAAACTGCACTAAAAACATATATTTTTAAATTATACTACCCTGAGTGATTCCCCTCCTCTGACCGATAAATGATCTTGCTGGCTGCCGTCCATGGTTTGCCTTGTAAAAGTTATGTGGTGGTTTGGGGGGGGGGGGTGAATATACATTGCTGTTCTTTATTTCATAAATGTATTTTATTTTAATGTAATGATTATGTCTCTTTTGATAAAATTTTTATTTACAGTGCGGTGAACCCAGCTCTAGCCTGGGGTACCGCGCTATACAAGATCTCTTATTATTATTATTATTATTATTATTAAAACTATAATAATAGGCAACTCTAGGTTCATTCGCGGTTCTCGTCCATTTTTACCGAGGGATATTCTATACTCTACTATACTATCTACCGGTACTCAGTGTGTATCAAGTTTAATACCCGAGTAGCATCTCTCGTGATTAATAAATTTAGTAGTTTTTTCACACATCCCATTTCAGCTTAACAAGGATCTCAAATTTAAAAAAAAAAAAGAGATAATTAAATAATTCAAAATAAATATTTATAAAACGGGGGAAGGGTTCAGATTTAGCTAGCTAGAGGCCCTAAGCTAATTACATTTTGAAGCCCTTTGCATTCACATTATACCCCACCCCCCTCTACCCTTTCATCCAACAAATGCTTATCTAATTTTCTTTTTAAAACCTTCCAATGCACTGAACAAAGTTGCACAAGTGCTCATTTATACTTCTGATTTATTAATAGGTTTTATGACTTTATGACAATAGCGAAACACATAATCGGGGACTGGAACAAGCCACCAAAGGAACAATTGAGGCGACAACACTTGACACGCATTTGAGTCTGTTGCCTCAGGCCTTCCAGCCCCCCAGTTCCTGATACCCTTGCCACCAGTGAAATATCCTCTTCATACCAGGCCCAGAAACATTGCGACCCCCCTCTACATGCATAGGAGCCAGAATGATCAATACATTGATCGCTGGACCTTGATGTATACAAGAAGAAGATCGTCTGAGACAAATATTGAGGTCATTTTGAATGGTGGCGTAAACCATCCGTCTCTTTGTGGCGGGTGAAAAGATGAACAGAAATCATACGTGTTATTGGTTAATACAAAACAGTTTACTGCATCAAGTCAACAATCAACAATTTAATGCATCAAGTCAACAATCAAAAATTTACTGCATCAAGTCAACAATCAACAGTTTACTGCATCGAGTCAACAATCAACAATTTACTGCATCAAGTCAACAATCAACAGTTTACTGCATCGAGTCAACAATCAACAATTTACTGAATCAAGTCAACAATCAACAATTTACTGCATCAAGTCAACAATCAACAACTTACTGCATCAAGTCAACAATCAACAATTTACTGAACCAAGTCAACAATCAACAGTTTACTGCATCGAGTCAACAATCAACAGTTTACTGCAGCAAGTCAACAATCAACAGTTTACTGCATCAAGTCAACAATCAACAGTTTACTGCATCAAGTCAACAATCAACAGTTTACTGCATCGAGTCAACAATCAACAGTTGACTGCATCAAGTCAACAATCAACAATTTACTGAATCAAGTCAACAATCAACAATTTACTGCATCAAGTGAACAATCAACAATTTACTGCATCAAGTCAACAATCAACAATTTAATGCATCAATTAAACAATCAGCAATTTACTGCATCAAGTCAACAATCAACAATTTACTGAATCAAGTCAACAATCAACAATTTACTGAATCAAGTCAACAATCAACAATTTACTGCATCAAGTCAACAATCAACAGTTTACTGCATCAAGTCAACAATCAACAATTTACTGCATCAAGTCAACAATCAACAGTTTACTGCATCAAGTCAACAATCAACAGTTTAATGCATCAAGTCAACAATCAACAATTTACTGAATCAAGTCAACAATCAACAATTTACTGCATCAAGTCAACAATCAACAGTTTACTGCATCAAGTCAACAATCAACAGTTTACTGCATCAAGTCAACAATCAACAGTTTACTGCATCAAGTCAACAATCAACAGTTTACTGCATCGAGTCAACAATCAACAGTTTACTGCATCGAGTCAACAATCAACAGTTTACTGCAGCAAGTCAACAATCAACAGTTTACTGCATCAAGTCAACAATCAACAGTTTACTGCATCAAGTCAACAATCAACAGTTTACTGCATCGAGTCAACAATCAACAGTTGACTGCATCAAGTCAACAATCAACAGTTTACTGCATCGAGTCAAAAATCAACAGTTTACTGCATCAAGTCAACAATCAACAGTTTACTGCATCAAGTCAACAATCAACAATTTACTGCATCGAGTCAACAATCAACAGTTTACTGCATCGAGTCAACAATCAACAGTTTACTGCATCAAGTCAACAATCAACATCTGCTCGGCCGATTAAACTGAATGAGTGCTCATCGCGTGACATAAATTTTGCATATTTTTTAAAATCAATTATTGTAAAAAAATTGGTTTGTCTTTGCTGAATACCATTGTATCTAGTGGTGAATTCCATCATAACTTGGACAACTTTCATAAAAATATATTCAATTTGCATGGAGTATAAATAGAAAATGGCTTGAAGCCCTTATTAGTTTAATTATACATGTTTTCGAGTCTTAAGTCTTAAGAGTTGGTAGACTCTAAAACAATAGCATTTATAAATCTATTTTAAGCATGATAGATGATAAATTTTGGAAATGTAACTGACGTAACATGAAAAAAGACAGAATACTTTGAGTGTTTCGTAACATGAAAAAAGACAGAATACTTTGAGTGTTTCGTTGATTTCCTCTGAAATTTGCTTTAATAGAGTTTTTGTTCAAACTAGTTATCTACAGTATTTACTTTTCCAAGGTTAAACTTTAAAAATACTTAGAATGCACAATTATACAATTATAAAAATATGGACAAAATAATTTAAATGACGTAACATGACTTTGTAACTGATTTAACGTGTCTGAAGGCAAACAGTCAAAAATAGAACAATCATGTCAGTATTTAAATTAACAGAAATAAGAGTCTTTTAATGCGTGTCCATTGTGTGACCGTGAAAAAATTCTCTATATTTATTAGATCTCATCACAATAAAATTCAACAAAATTTATATTACTGTGTCAGACATGTTCTTAATTCAAGATGGCCACCATGTCTTGTGTGATACGAAACACCATTGTAAATTATTCTCAAGGAAAGTCATAAGATTTAAATCCCACGTTCAAATCCTAACCCCATAAATCTTTTATCCGAAGGATTTCGATATTTTCACGATGCCATGGTTAAATATTTGGCTAACTATAAATAGAAAACGTAATGGCCTGGAAGGCCCCCCAATAGGCACCGTACCCCACACCACCCCCAACCTCGCCACATCTCAGTGTTGACCGATAAGTTGGTGATATGAACATGTGGTCAGCTGTCAGTGCTCGGCAGATGGGATCCTAATGAATCCAGCTGGTGGCCACGACAAGACTTAACTCTCATGAATAAATTTAGACCAAACTGCTCTTCTGTTTCTGTTTATAGACCAAACTGCTCTTCTGTTTCTGTTTATAGACTGAACTGCTCTTTTGTTTATAGACCTACTTCCTCATCTGTTTATAGACCAAATTGCTCTTGTATTTCTGGGTAACACCAATGTTTAACTTGATTGATGCATGATGCGCCCGTACCAGCTACTACTATTGGTTAAGTTAGTCCTACTGGTCAAGTTGTCCTACTGGTCAAGTTGGTCCTATTGGTCAAGTTAGTCCTATTGGTCAAGTTAGTCCTACTGGTCAAGTTGGTCCTATTGGTCAAGTTAGTCCTATTGGTCAAGTTGGTCCTACTAGTCAAGTTGGTCCTATTGGTCAAGTTAGTCGTATGGGTCGAGTGATGCCATATTTATTTTTTTGTTGAAACCAGCCAGGTACGACCGCAGCACCAACATTACTGCGATGGCGCAAACAATTAAATAACCCTTGCAAACGAACGTTTTGTCCGTGTAAATCCTTGATAGGCATTTGTTAGTATTTTATTTTGTGTTGCTATTCTAATGACACACCCGCTTTTCACCGCAGATTTATTACACCAACTATTTCAGAAAAAAAAAAAAATGAAAATATCACGCACGAAATCACGCGATATTTTTTTTTTTTTAATGAAGTTTTCAGGAATTTTTTTTTGTTTTGTCCGTGTAAATCCTTGATAGGCATTTGTTAGTATTTTATTTTGTGTTGCTATTCTAATGACACACCCGCTTTTCACCGCAGATTTATTACACCAACTTTTTCAGAAAAAAAAAAAAATGAAAATATCACGCACGAAATCACGCGATATTTTTTTTTTTTTAGCGCAGTTGTCAGGAATTTTATTTCGTGAAATCTAAGTCATCAAATTTCCTTCATATAACCCTTCAAAAAAAGGAAGAGTTGATTTTTCGGGGTTGGCGCTGAAAATTTGATAGAGCGTGTTGTCTTTGGCAGCGTCTCTATGTGCCTAGTGTCAGCTCGTTAGGTTGACGGGAAGTGGGTCAATTTTGCCACCCAGCGAGAATGAAACACATAAAAAAATCGAAGTTAATATCAAGGATTTTCAATTAATATATATATAACAATACTGGTAATGAAAAGTATATACCGGTATTTATTAATTTATTATTATCATTATTTTAATATTAATTTTTTGGAGTGATGGTGGGGGGGAAAAAAAAGGGGGGGGGGGTGGGGGTGAGTCAGCGTTTATCCCACTTTCATACCCACTCCGCGCGAGTAAAATCGAGGGTCCAGTGTATGTCGAACATATTCCTCGTCCCATAGCAGAGGAAAATAAAATATTAATATTTCTTTCGCGATGTGTTTAATATAATAAGCATTGAAAATTAACTGGCACACTATAAATATACTATATTCTTATTCTCGTGTGTTCCGCTGAACAATAATGTATTCCTTTTAATTTGTATTCACTGAAAGAAGACAATACCACTATTCTTTGTGTATCATTAACTAAGTTTCCATTGCTCAATCATTTGACTTTATGTTTTCCTTAAAAAAAAACCAACAACAACAACAACGAATTCCTATTTTAAATGCACACATATCCGACTTAATTAAAACAAGGCATCTTCCACTTTTTTTCGAAACCATGTGTTCATTTAGATCAGTGGTCGGCGAACTCATTTATCAAAAGAGTACAAAATCAGCAGCAGGGCGATTTAAAACAAAATTTGAGAGCCAAATCTCTTTTCAAGAACCTGTCAAGAGCCATGTTTTTAGGAGTAAAAAACCGATTTGTTGCCGACTGGCCGAGCCGCGCTTTGCCGACCACTGGTCTAGTGCGGCAAATTTTTAAGGGCGAAAAATTTTAATTGTAGATAAATTGGCGAAAACATTGAGTACGTGAGCAGCAAATGAAAGAGAGAGGGCGGCATTTTTCAATAATCGTCTGAGGCGGCAAACAACACTTAAACACTTAGAAACCGCCCTGAATTTACACATTTAGTCTATAGTTTTGACCCTTTAAGCCAGGGGTTCTCAACCTTCCTAATGTCGCAACCCTTTATTACAGTTCCTCATGTTGGGGTGACCCCTTCAAAAAATATTATTTTCCTTGCCAATTCATAACTGTAGAGTATAAGTGTTTTCCGATGGACTTAGGAAAGGCTCGTGCGACCCCCAAAAAGTGTCGTGACCCAACGGTTGAGAACCGCTGCTTTAAGCCTTAAATAATGGATTTTACATAATTTTGTAACACGTCATATTGAGCAGAAAGACAAAATTAGTAAAGACAAATGTAAAAACAGTTTTATTTAAACAAACTGCTAACCTATCATTAAAATGTTACGGTAGCAAAAGAATTAAGTTTTATTTAACAATAATCAATTCATAAACAAAAAAATCTACGTTGAGTAAACATCACGTGATTTTATGATTGAATAATAATATAAGAAAACTTGTCTCATCCTCAGTGAGCTAAAACTACGCACGCTACGAAATAATGGTCTGGAAATATCTCTTTAATAACATGGCGTCCATTGTTAAAAGTGTCAATAAAAAATAAAGAAACGTCTAAAATGAAAAAAAAGAATTAGATTAGACCTGAGGACTTAGTTAATAACATAATATGGTCAACTGCGCCCATTGAACTTTTTTGGAGTCGAAATATATTTTAATGTCATTTATTGTCTTTTTAATTTTTATTTAAGTGTTGTTTTTTAATTTAATTAAATTTGTTTTAATTTATTAATTTATTGACATTATTATGGGTGTGATTTTTTAGGGAGGTGTTTTCCTTTCTATTTGTATTTCTTTGCATTTCTTTTCAGTTTTTTTCTGTGTACGTTGATTTGTGATTTGATGGAGGGCTATTGAGAGTTTTATATTACCACGTTAAACTTTTTTGGGGAGCGGTTGGGAGCTAGGGAAGCTAGTATTAAATAGGGGTGGGGTAGCGGACAGTCCAGACACATGTGTGAAGGAGATAGGCTGGGGTGTGTTGGGGAATGGTGTTGATGTTTGGGGGACTGAAGCGTTGGGCGAGGTTTACGTTTATCTAGAGTCCTTTTTGTTTAAAATACCTTTTTGTGGAACCACACCCCCCTCTTGATTCCAAATAATTTCTAGCTCCCCCCCCCCTCATACTGTGCTACAAATATCAGATGATGCACTGTGTTGCAAATGCCACAAAATGTTCTGTGCTACAAATAGATGCAATGTGTTGCAAATGTCGTATAATGTGCTGTGTTAAAAATAGCAGATGATGCATCGTGTTGAAAATGTCAAATAATTTGCTGTGCTGCAAATATCAGATGATGTACTGTGTTGCAAATGTCATTATAATGTACTGTGCTAAAAATGTCAGAGAGAGAGAGGGAGAGTAGTGTGTTACAAATGTTAGAGAGTAGTGTTATTAATGTCAGAGAGTGTATTGTGTTACAAATGTCAGAGAGAGAGAGAGAGAGAGTACTATATTACAAATGTAAGAGAATGTAATGTGTTACAAATGTCTGAGAATGTTCTGTGCTAAAAATGTCAGAGAGAGTACTGTGTTACAGACACATTTCGTCCCAGTCAGAGATGGCCCAGTAACTCAAACAAAAACTGCTTACAGTTCACGTGCAGGTGTGAATCAGGTGGCCGACGCTGGTGGGACTTCTGCTCTATTCTATGCGACATCCGTCCAGCGGTCACGAGGCAGGTGGTCGAGGTTTGTATGTCTTGATTGACAGGTGGCTCAAGTGGTCAACTCATATTTATCAATTATATTAACTGATTACAATACATGTCATTACAAATTTATATTAGAATACTTTAGTAGTTGAGCGTTTGTATTTAAGGGAAGCTAGTGTTATATCAAAGTAGGACATACTATGAATTAATAGAACTGTGTGACTTGCAGACCTGTTTACCCCTATGCCTTCACCGTAGCCAATATGTTTTTAAGCCTAAGACTCCGGCACTATGACGAGCCTAAAAGACTACCGTTTTGGAATTTTTATTTTCGTATGTTTGGTTTATTTTTAATTTTAAAAAAATAATATTTGGAGTGTTTTCAGTAAAAAGGTACCGCTTTTTGTGTTAACACCGTAAGCAACCGAATAAGAATGACAGTTGTTAGGATTTGCGGTCTCCACCTCAATGAACCAACCAGAATATTTTTTCTTTTAGAGACTTTCGTTGTTAATGTGCTTGCCTAGACATTTTTCTCATCCTTAAGAAACAAACCAGAAGACAGTCTCATGTATATTTATTTTTTTTTTAACTTATAGAATTAGTTGAGTGGATTTCCTTTCACCACTTTTTATTTTGATTGCAAAACAGCGACGCTCCCCCCCCCCCCCCACACCACACACACTTTTCTCTTTGACCAAAATACTCTTTGGAGTTGCTACGCTTCTTTGAGAGCTGAAAACTACTCTGACACTGACATAGGGGTCAACAGGTCAGCACTTGGTCAACGTTCAATGAAATTTGAAACTAATGACATGATCACTATTTAGAATGTTGAGACTTGTTGTGTTAGTTCTTCTTCTTCTTCTTCTTCTTCTTCTTCTTCTTCTTCTTCTTCTATATCTTAAAGGCCCACGATCAATTTATTGATCATTTTGGCTCCTATGCAATGTTTCTGTTCCTGGTGTTGATGAGGAAATTTCACAGATTTCCAGTGCCACTTTGTGAGGGAATCATGTGCACTAGGGGTTTGAAGGCTTGAGGCAATATACTAAATGTGTCTGGTGTTGTCGCCTCAACCGTTCCTTTTGAAAGATGGTTCCAGTCCCTGATTGTCTTGGGCAGGGATGAGCAGCTCCTATACTGGCTTCTTGCTGGTAGGAGCTGTTCGTTGTTTGCCAATGTGTCATACACTTGGAGACAACATCGTATGACTAGGGGAGAGAATGTTGATCGTATCACATCTCACTAAATAATTCTAGCTGCGGCAATATTCCAAATAAAAGTTTTATAATACAAAAGTTATTCAATAATTGGGTTGACTTTGAACTCAGTCATGTTGACTTTGAACTCAGTCATGTTGACTTTGAACTCAGTCATGTTGACTTTGAACTCAGTCATGTTGACTTTGAACTCGGTCATGTTGACTTTGAACTCGGTCATGTTGACTTTGAACTCGGTCATGTTGACTTTGAACTCGGTCATGTTGACTTTGAACTCGGTCATGTTGACTTTGAACTCGGTCATGTTGACTTTGAACTCGGTCATGTTGACTTTGAACTCGGTCATGTTGACTTTGAACTCAGTCATGTTGACTTTGAACTCAGTCATGTTGACTTTGAACTCAGTCATGTTGACTTTGAACTCAGTCATGTTGACTTTGAACTCGGTCATGTTGACTTTGAACTCGGTCATGTTGACTTTGAACTCGGTCTTGTTGACTTTGAACTCGGTCATGTTGACTTTGAACTCAGTCATGTTGACTTTGAACTCAGTCATGTTGACTTTGAACTCGGTCATGTTGACTTTGAACTCGGTCTTGTTGACTTTGAACTCGGTCATGTTGACTTTGAACTCGGTCATGTTGACTTTGAACTCAGTCATGTTGACTTTGAACTCGGTCATGTTGACTTTGAACTCGGTCATGTTGACTTTGAACTCGGTCTTGTTGACTTTGAACTCGGTCATGTTGACTTTGAACTCAGTCATGTTGACTTTGAACTCAGTCATGTTGACTTTGAACTCAGTCATGTTGACTTTGAACTCAGTCATGTCTTTATTTTAAGATCTCTGATATTTCCGGTTATCGTTTAGCATCATTAATCTGAACATGTCATTACAAGAACAAAACGGTGTCACGTGACATGAGACATTTGGAGGCCAATCTCTAGTGATGCGTGCAGTCTCAACACTGGGCAATGTCGCGCACACCTGAATGGTAGTGTTCCGTCTTAACTCTTCATTCTACAATTAATCGGTTTGAAACAGATGACATGCTTGGCGAAATCTATGTGTCCCTTGTCCTGGATGTGTTTATACAATTCCTTTATTTTTTAACTGTTATTATAGTAATGTTGACATATAATAGTAATGTTGACTTATAATAGTAATGTTGACATATAGTAGTAATGTTGATATATAGTAGTAATGTTGACATATAATAGTAATGATGATACATAATTTTTATTTGAACTTTTCAATTAAAAAATCGCTATTTCATTAATGAATGATTTCTTTTGAAATCTGTCCCACCCCTGCCTCAAAAATAAATGTGTATCAAAAGATAATCTGCCAAAATGCCGACCTTTGACGACTGCTGCTCCAGTTGTGTTTAATCTCACTACCGTACTGTTGTGATTGCTGCTCCAGTTGTGTTTAATCTCACTACCGTACTGTTGTGACTGCTGCTCTAGTTGTGTTTAATCTCACAACCGTACTGTTGTGACTGCTGCTCTAGTTGTGTTTAATCTCACTACCGTACTGTTGTGACTGCTGCTCTAGTTGTGTTTAATCTCACTACCGTACTGTTGTGACTGCTGCTCTAGTTGCGTTTAATCTCACTACCGTACTGTTGTGACTGCTGCTCTAGTTGTGTTTAATCTCACTACCGTACTGTTGTGACTGCTGCTCTAGTTGTGTTTAATCTCACTACCGTACTGTTGTGACTGCTGCTCTAGTTGTGTTTAATCTCACTACCGTACTGTTGTGACTGCTGCTCTAGTTGTGTTTAATCTCACGACCGTACTGTTGTGACTGCTGCTCTAGTTGTGTTTAATCTCACTACCATACTGTTGTTTTTTTAACCCTCCATCTTGTGAACCGTATCATGTATGTCTAGTTATCTGTCGTCGCTTGCACTTGCAGTTGCCTGATTGTGCTTTTATAGTTTTCTATAGTCGCTCGCAGAAGCCTGAATATGCCTATACCTATCTCTGTAGTCGACCTGTTGCCCATAACTCGAACAAACATTAAATTTGGAGACCGTTTCTCCTGCCTTTTCTTCAAGTTCTATTTAAATATTTCGTTGCAGCCCATTATGACATCAAATAGCCCCCAGTTGGCTCCATCCTTGTTTACCATTAATATTTCAGCAAATAAAGTCTAATGTCTATATAAAGCATTGGTACTCAACCTTCCAAATGCCGCGACCCTACAGTTCTTCATGTTGTGGTGACCCCCAACCATAAAGTTATTTTTGTTGCTACTTCATAAATATGTCGTGCTCGCCGATGGTCTTAGGCGACCCCTTTATAAGGGTCACGACCCACCGGTTGAGAACCGCTGATGTAAAGGTTCACTCATACCACGTGCATAGTTTTAAATTATTAAAATACATTATTTTATTTTCTCATCCCCACTGCAGATTGTCATCTACATTGTGCGCCATCTTGTAAAGGAAACGGAGGCATCGACGGGTTTGAAGATCTAGGTCACCTTAATCAATGATTATTGAGCTTTATCCGCCATCTTATATCGACCTCTTTCATAAGTGGTATAGTGTGTTAAATTAAATAACGAATATTCCTAACGAATTCTGTCATGAATGCACATGTGGGGATTAAACCTTTCGCCATGACTACTTATTTAGAGAGTATTAACCAATACATAAAGACGTCACAAACACATCAGGCTGTAAGACTAGATTGACTGAAGAAAACAACACACAAGAACCACTAACACACCCGTCGATACAAGTACAACTGTAAGGACCTTTGTCGGGAACATTCCCTCACTTGGCGCGCGCCGCTCTTAGCTCACAGTCGCGCGGCGACCAGCGTCATGAATAAATCTTGGCCGCGGACAACGATTTACACTTGATGGTTGTTTCTGGTTGCCATGGCAACTCCATCAATTTTTCAGCATCGGTTCCCTAACTCCGGTAATGCCGTGCCTATGGGGATTTCTGGTTGTCGACACAGAGACCTCATTAACAGACTTGAGCAGAAAGGGGAAAGAACTCTAAATGGTCAGCTAGTGGAAGGGCACGTTTTTTTTTTTTTCTTTTTTTTTTTTTTTGGGGGGGGGGGGGGGGGGGTTTTTTTTTTTTTTTTTT
>CAXITT010000836.1:10886-27281 GCA_964033795.1 Lymnaea stagnalis | reverse complement strand
GGGGGGGGGGGGACTTAAGGTATTTTTTTTTTTTTTGGGGGGGGGGGGGGCCGTTCCAGTTGGTTTATTGTTCGACATATTTTTGCTCCGGGGGGGGGGGCAATTGGCTTTCCCCGGGGGGGCACTGCCCCCCTGAGATATAGCTAAAAGAAACTCTGATTGGAACCCAGCATGGCCAAGAAAGGCGTTAGTTGGTTCTGAGTGGAAGGAAGTGGTGAGGCAGGCCATCGGGCCATCGTTGCACATAATCTGATACAAAAATTTGAACGTTTCTCTGTCAGTGTCATCGTCATTATATAATGCTGATTCAGCATCCAGCAAATAGCAACTACCAGCTTCTGCAAAGATCAAATAGCAACCACCAGCTTCTGCAAAGATCAAATAGCAACTACCAGCTTCTGCAAAGATCAAATAGCAACCACCAGCTTCTGCAAAGATCAAATAGCAACTACCAGCCTCAGCATCCATCAAATAACAACTACCAGCTTCTGCAAAGATCAAGTAGCAACTACCAGCTTCTGCAAAGATCAAATAGCAACTACCAGCTTCTGCAAAGATCAAATAGCAACCACCAGCTTCTGCAAAGATCAAATAGCAACTACTAGCTTCAGCATCCATCAAATAACAACTACCAGCTTCTGCAAAGATCAAGTAGCAACTACCAGCTTCTGCAAAGATCAAGTAGCAACTACCAGCTTCTGCAAAGATCAAATAGCAACTACCAGCTTCTGCAAAGATCAAATAGTAACTACCAGTACCAGCTTCAGCATCCATCAAATAACAACTACCAGCTTCTGCACAGATCATATAGCAACTACCAGCTTCTGCAAAGATCAAATAGCAACTACCAGCTTCAGCATCCATCAAATAACAACTACCAGCTTCTGCAAAGATCAAATAGCAACTACCAGCTTCTGCAAAGATTGAATGAGGTTAGCACACACTTTTCTGCAATGATTGGATGAGGTTAATACACACTCTTTAGCAATGATTGTATGAGGTTAGTACACACTCTTTAGCAATGATTGAATAATAGTACACACTCTTCAGCAATGATCTATTGAATATACTACACAAGCTTCTGCAATCATTGAATAAGACTACTACACAATCTTCCGCAATGATTGATTGAGCATGCAACACAACCTTATGCAATGATTGAATGGGGCTACTACGCAATATTCAGTCAAGATTGAATAATGTTTACTACACAATCTAGAGTGGGGTACCAGTAAGCCATTCGTTGGGGGGGGGGGGGGGGGGTAGTCTGCATTTTCGGCCGACTACAGAGTTTGTCGTAAAGAGGTTGGCAAAAAGTCTAGAACTGCCCCGGGCAGTACTAGCCCTAACTGTCCTGGTGGGCAGTTTCTCTGTTGTCATTGATGCCTGAGTGATGATTAATTTATGACAAGATTAGCTGCAAGCACTAACTCCGATCTTAACCTTCATTTCTGAGTCCTACTTTGGTTATGTCACATGACTGTAGTTGTCACATGACTCTCACCCTTGGAGCTATTGAAATGGTGAAAACAATGAGATGGATTTAATATTTAACGTCAGAAAGAAAAAAACAAAAAACAAAACCGGGACACATTGTCTCGGCGTGTCAACCAAAAGAGCCTCAGATGGAACATTTACTGGCATTTTATCATTGTTAATTTAAAAATAGCTATTTATTATACTCATGATTTGTGTGACAATACCATCACAATCTGACATGATTTGTGTGACAATAACATGACAATCTGACATATGATTTGTGTGACAATACCATCACAATCTGACATGATTTGTGTGACAATAACATGACAATCTGACATGTTATTTGTGTGACAATACCATCACAATCTGACATATGATTTGTGTGACAATACCATCACAATCTGACATGATTTGTGTGACAATACCATCGCAATCTGACATGATTTGTGTGACAATAACATCACAATCCGACATATGATTTGTGTGACAATACCATCACAATCTGACATGATTTGTGTGACAATACCATCACAATCTGACATGATTTGTGTGACAATAACATCACAATCCGACATATGATTTGTGTGACAATACCATCACAATCTGACATGTTATTTGTGTGACAATTCCATCACAATCTGACATGATTTGTGTGACAATACCATCACAATCTGACATGTTATTTGTGTGACAATACCATCACAATCTGACATGTTATTTGTGTGACAATACCATCACAATCTGACATGATTTGTGTGACAATAACATCACAATCAGACATATGATTTGTGTGACAATACCATCACAATCTGACATGTTATTTGTGTGACAATACCATCACAATCTGACATGATTTGTGTGACAATAACATCACAATCTGACATATGATTTGTGTGACAATACCATCACAATCTGACATGTTATCTGTGTGACAATACCATCACAATGTGACATGTTATTTGTGTGACAATACCATCACAATCTGACATATGATTTGCGTGGCAATACCATCACAATCTGACATGTTATTTGTGTGACAATACCATCACAATCTGACATGATTTGTGTGACAATACCATCACAATCTGACATATGATTTGTGTGACAATACCATCACAATCTGACATGTTATTTGTGTGACAATACCATCACAATCTGACATGATTTGTGTGACAATAACATCACAATCCGACATATGATTTGTGTGACAATACCATCACAATCTGACATGTTATCTGTGTGACAATACCATCACAATGTGACATGTTATTTGTGTGACAATACCATCACAATCTGACATATGATTTGCGTGGCAATACCATCACAATCTGACATGTTATTTGTGTGACAATACCATCACAATCTGACATGATTTGTGTGACAATACCATCACAATCTGACATATGATTTGTGTGACAATACCATCACAATCTGACATGTTATTTGTGTGACAATACCATCACAATCTGACATGATTTGTGTGACAATAACATCACAATCCGACATATGATTTGTGTGACAATACCATCACAATCTGACATGTTATCTGTGTGACAATACCATCACAATCTGACATAATTTGTGTGACAATACCATCACAATCTGACATGTTATTTGTGTGACAATACCATCACAATCTGACATATGATTTGCGTGGCAATACCATCACAATCTGACAGGTTATTTGTGTGACAATACCATCACAATCTGACATGATTTGTGTGACAATACCATCACAATCTGACATGATTTGTGTGACAATACCATCACAATCTGACATGTTATTTGTGTGACAATAACATCACAATCTGACATGATTTGTGTGACAATAACATCACAATCTGACATATGATTTGTGTGACAATACCATCACAATCTGACATGTTATTTGTGTGACAATACCATCACAATCTGACATGATTTGTGTGACAATACCATCACAATCTGACATGATTTGTGTGACAATAACATCACAATCTGACATGATTTGTGTGACAATACCATCACAATCTGACATGTTATTTGTGTGACAATACCATCACAATCTGACATGATTTGTGTGACAATACCATCACAATCTGACATGATTTGTGTGACAATAACATCACAATCTGACATGATTTGTGTGACAATACCATCACAATCTGACATGTTATTTGTGTGACAATAACATCACAATCTGACATGATTTGTGTGACAATACCATCACAATCTGACATATGATTTGTGTGACAATACCATCACAATCTGACATGTTATTTGTGTGACAATAACATCACAATCTGACATGATTTGTGTGACAATACCATCACAATCTGACATATGATTTGTGTGACAATACCATCACAATCTGACATGTTATTTGTGTGACAATACCATCACAATCTGACATGATTTGTGTGACAATACCATCACAATCTGACATGATTTGTGTGACAATAACATGACAATCTGACATGTTATTTGTGTGACAATAACATCACAATCTGACATGTTATTTGTGTGACAATACCATCACAATCTGACATGTTATTTGTGTGACAATAACATCACAATCTGACATATGATTTGTGTGACAATACCATCACAATCTGACATGATTTGTGTGACAATACCATCACACTTTGAATTCACACACAAAGAGGAGAAAGAGAGCTGAAAGCCCCTAAAAATCTTCCCAGAGAGGACAAAAGCCCTTACAGTTTTCAACGAGTCTTGTTTGGGGTGTGGGGGAGGTCAAAGGTCACGTGACCGGGAAGCCAATCTGTGTTGAAGAGAACAGCTGTTGTCGGTGAATCCGGATGTTCTAAGTGTCATCTGTAGGTACTTGAGCGAGGGGCAGGACACTCGGCTTTTGTTCGCTTTAACTGACTTACCTAACCCTTAGGTCTCTTTAAGGCCTGACTGCACTTCAAGTTACTTCAACTCACTGGTAGAGCTCACATCACACCGCAATCGTAGTACACCAAGGATTGTTCTTTTGTTTAGAAAGCTTTGTACCGATACAAATATGGGACATTTTGGTTTGTCTGCGTTATGGACACCAGAAGTACATTACTGACCAGGGGATATTTCCAAACTTAACCACGACCACGTTTCTGATGACCCAGCATATCTGACACCTGGTCGTGTTGGGTCATTGAAAAACTAAGTGGCGGAATAGGGGTATGAGAAGATGAAGGGAAGGGTTCATTTGAGAATGTGACCTTCACCTGTCAATCAAAGTCAAAGCAAGGAACAACAGAATAAGAGAAGCTCATGGGTTTACCAGTGTAGAGTTCCGAAGTTGTGTTGTGTGCAGCTGACAATAGTGAATTGCTGTGAAGGTCCACAAATTATGACTCCTTTAAGAGAGTTTTATGTTTCGTCACAGTGCTGAACATTATAAGTATTAAAAATGTTGCTGTATTTCGAGGGCAGTAGGTACTGAACCAGTCATCAATGTCCTGAACCAGTCATCAATGTCCTGAACCAGTCATCAATGTCCTGAACCAGTCATCAATGTTCTGAACCAGTCATCAATGTCCGGAACCAGTCATCAATTTCCTTAATCAGTCATCAATGTCCTGAACCAGTCATTAATGTCCTGAACCAGTCATCAATGTCCTGAACCAGTCATCAATGTCCTGAACCAGTCATCAATGTCCTGAACGCGTCATCAATGTCCTGAACCAGTCATTAATCTCCTGAACCAGTCATTAATGTCCTGAACCAGTCATCAATGTCCTGAACCAGTCATCAATCTCCTGAACCAGTCATCAATGTCCTGAACCAGTCATCAATGTCCTAAACCAGTCATTAATCTCCTGAACCAGTCATTAATGTCCTGAACCAGTCATCAATGTCCTGAACCAGTCATCAATGTCCTAAACCAGTCATTAATCTCCTGAACCAGTCATCAATGAGCCTACAAAATGAAAATAACTTCAAGTACCAAAACAAAGATAACTTACCACAATTGTGAAAAGAACAAAAATTCAGAATAAGTTTACAAAGTTCAATTTTTATTATAACAAAATCTTTAAAATAAGTAATCCATCAAAATGTCACATCTTCATAAATTATACAAAACAAATGTAAAAAAAAAAAAACAAGAATTAATCTATAATCCATTCAAACTCAGTATATACATATAACAGATATTGGACCACATATAACAGACATTGGACCACATATAACAGACACTGGACCACATATAACAGACACTGGATTGGAGACATTTATGGTAAAAATGTGAGCTAAACGTCTAACAATTTTACAAGTAAGTTTGTCAGTCTTTCTTTGTGACAGTGAACATTACTGCCTGTCACTCTACCAATCATAAAATGTCTTGCCTGTCACTCTACTAATCATCACATGTCCTGCCTGTCACTCTACTAAAACTGTCACATCTTGTAGGACAATAGTTTCTTATCCAGTCCACTCTGATGGCCAATACTCTGTACCACAGTCAAAAGATATTTATTTGTATAACATAATTTGATATTAATGTTTAACATGTGCACAGCATATATAATATAATATATATATATATATACACACACACACAAATGATGCACATGAACACACACACAGCACTCCCAACACAACATTTGTATTCCAGTTCATGGTGGTAAGATCACAGACCAACAGACCAGACTTGGAACACACAATGGCGCGTTCTGTTCAAATAATTATCAATGTGTTATTTTAAGTACATGTTAAGATGCTTCACTTTCCCTGTAATGTATTTGGTCATTGTCAGGATAATTTTCTGGCCCAACCCCCCCCCCCCCCCTTCCAAATCCCACATGTATTTGGGAGTAAGTCCCCATGAAATAAAATATGGAGTTGTTTTTGGTATCCAAAGATTAAATTATAAATCTAACAACACACGTCACACAAAATGGCCATACAAGAAAATTTATCAAGTTTTTTGGACAAGTTTAAGTAGTGATATTTTTAAAAAATCCATGAATTGATCCTTTAAAATTTTTAAAAATATAAAATGTGAATTTCAATTTTAAATTAAAGAGCAATGTAAAAATATACTGGAATAAAGACCAAGATATTTAATTTTTAACCCAATGACTAGTAACACCAGCAACAGAAACATTGCAAATCCCATCCACATCCATAGGAGCCAAAATGATCAATAAATTGATCGTGGGCCCTTAAGATATAGAAGAAGTACACATTGAAGTCAAGAACTGTGTGTCGGTGGGAAGCTGAGGGTTAATCTGTTCATAAATTTAATTTCCATGTCTACTTTATGTACAACGGTCTTTTAAGTACTGAGATTTCCTTTCTCTTTCATAAGCATTTCAGGTTAGTAATTTAAGGGCAAATATTCACAATATCAAAATGATAAGCAAAATATAAAAACTCACTAGTTTTCAACACATTCTGAGCTGACCTCTGAGCGAGTGTTCATATAATACAAGTCACCTCAGTAGCCTTTTCAAAATTAGATTGTTTTCAATAACTGGTTTTTAAAACTATGAATTTAGAATTTGTATAAACCTAAAAAGAATTATAATTTAACCAAAAAAAAATAAAAAATTTGGATACCAGTAATTAAAATAGATACAGGTACATTCAGTGATACACAGCTATTTAAATTTTAAGAACTTTCTGTATAGGAAAATAGGAAAGAGTAAATAGCTTTGTTGCAAAAGATTGCAGTGGTACAGCAAGCTCCATGGGATATTGTACAAACTATTCGGTACATCTTTTTCTGGAGCCGTCACTAGCCTGCTCCCAAATGACTGTCACTAGCCTGATCCCAAAGGTTGTCACTAGCCTGCACCCAATTGGCATACACAAGGTGCAGTGGCTTCAACTGAGGTATTTTGAGGTTGGGATACGGGATGTTGTGGGTGGGACATGAAATTTTCAATACATATCAGAAATGTAATGGAGCCCTTAAATCCCATTTCCTGACGTATGCTACAAACTCAACAATGAAATGACAAATGCTAGAATGACATTGGTGTCATTGACACACTTATGTTGTCTCGTCAGTCCAGTGTCGACACACTAATGTTGTCTGATCAGTCTAGTGTCTTATGAAACCAAATTGTTGTATGATAACTTCTGATCTCGGCCTCTTCTTGCTTGATGGCCATGGAATGTAAAACAAATTAAAAGATTTCTTTTTAACTGACCAATCAAATGTCGGACCATCGTTGTACATAAAGATGAATTTCCAAAACGTTACACACAGTTCTCCATTTAACAATTCCTCGATAGCAGACGTCAGGTGAGAATATCCAGGTAGGTGGGTCGTCAAAAGATTTTTAACACAAATAAGATAAAGAGGTTTGGCGTGTGTTGCGTAGAGATGACTGCCATGTTGGTGAGCTACAGGACCAGGCCTTAAACTCCTTCAGTGATACCTGGGCCTAGGGCAGGGTGCTGAGGCCTGGCTCCAGGGGGGTAAGCTTAGATGTACAAATGATCACAGCTGCTTTCATGGTTCTGAGGAAGAAAAAAACATTAAAATTAACATTACAATTTAATAACAAATTTGGAAGAGAATTCAAATACACACTCAAGCAGAAGACACGAGGCGATGTGACACGCAGGTGAGTGATCGTAGTTTACCAATAAACGATCTGATTAAGTAATAATATTGATCACTTATATAACACCTGGCAAAACCTACTGCACCTGTATGTAGTGAAATGTTAATGGCCCCGAGACTTGTTCGTTACATGTTTTCATCCATTTGATATGAGATATATCTTAGTGTCTCTGACAAATTATCGGAGGTTGTGAAATGCGAACATTGATGTGAGACACTTTTGGGTGTTTGAATGGAACATCTGACATCTTTTAGGTTTAAAATAACATCTGACATCTTTTAGATTTAAAATAACATCTGACATCTTTTAGATTTAAAATAACATCTGACATCTTTTAGATTGAAAATTAGATTATTAGCGGTTGGAATGAGGAGGGGTTTGAGGGAAGAGGGGTTTGAGTGAAGAGGGGTGTGAGTGAAGAGGGGTGTGAGTGAAGAGGGGTGTGAGTGAAGAGGGGTGTGAGTGAAGAGTGGTTTGAGGGAAGAGGGGTTTGAGTGAAGAGGGGTGTGAGTGAAGAGGGGTGTGAGTGAAGAGGGGTGTGAGTGAAGAGGGGTGGGGTCAAGAGGGTGTGAGTGAAGAGGGGTGTGAGTGAAGATGGGTGGGGGTGAAGAGGGGTGGGGGTGAAGAGGGGTGGGGGTGAGGAGGGGTGTGTTGTGAGAAACGCTGTCAAAAATAATTAATCGTATGTTCAAAAACAATGAGCGTGTTTTGATAGGCGTCACATAGACTACGACACCCATGGGGCGTCACATAGACTACGACACCCATGGGGCGTCACATAGACTACGACACCCATGGGACGTCACATAGACTACGACACCCATGGGGCGTCACATAGACTACGACACCCATGGGGCGTCACATAGACTACGACACTCACATAGACTACGACACCCATGGGCGTAATGTCAGTATTGGGCGATTAACCAAAATAAGGAAAGGGCGTTGGGAACATTCAACGCGGCGCGAGCTCACGAGTAATAAAACTGGGGACCACACCTGCCGCTGATTAGAGGACACATCGGCCCAGGGATAACAATTTCACATAAATGATAACATCCTTGTGTATGATGCCTGGGGGGGGGGGGGAATTCCCATGAACAGATGCAGCTTTATAAATTGGGGTGGGGGCGGGTGGGATTTCCCATGACCAGATGCAGCTTTATAAATACATTCGTTTGGGTTAGGAAACAGTTTGTTCCATTTGTTTTCAGAAAATGGAAAAGTGTTTTCTGATAGAAATAGTTTCTAATAACCTGCTACTGCATTGACAATTTATTTGCCCTTTACTGTCACAAAACAACGCATGGTTCCCTAACCCCTAAACCAGCCCCCTAAGCGACGCCCATGGTTTTCACAGCCCGCTGATGCCATTGGTAGACAACAGCCACCTCCGTCAATTTCCCCGAATTCAACAGGGAAACCCGAGCACCGCTGTGGGTGTGCGTCACAAGTGTCGGGACAAATTTAAAAAGTTTGGAAACATGCGCAATTGTGCAGCACCGCTCTTCTGTGCCGGAAACAGGTTTAGCCCCGATGTAGATAATTGATTACAGCAAGTGCCGCCCCACCCCGTCATCTCCAGGATGTGATGCTTTTAGACGAGCTACTCGCAAAAAAAAGTGATCACATTCGCAGCCAGGAGCAGACTGCATCATGGCACAGCCNCGGTTTGGGGGGAAAAGGGGGGGGGGGTTGCAACCCGGACATGTATCGAAATGTTATTTCAAAATTATTTATCAAGGAGTTGAAGATGGTTTACACAATATTTCATGACAGGAACTAAGGGTGAACGATCTTACACCACCAATGCGATAGTTACAGTACTTCATCAACATCTGTAAGAGTAAACAATTTTACCCCGCAGTGTACACAATTTTACCCCTCCAACGTGATAGTCCTATCGTAACCAGCTGACGTTGGTCCGAATAGCACAGGCAGCTGACAGTGATCAAACGTACGACTATTTTCACAAGACTATCAGCATAGAACAGCTTGTTTGCCTTTTTTCACGTGAAATAGGAGGGGGCTGGGAGCCGCGTAGGCCTACTTGGGGAGCGGAGATGAAAGGGATATCTAGGGCGGGAGGGGCACGGAGAAGAACACCTGTTCAACAGCAGACGAGCCAAGTCCCGCCTTGCCTGCCGAGAGCTGGCGCCAGTCTGTCTGGCGAGGGAAAAGCATTCCCACAATCTAAGCGCAGCTGTGGGGGTCTGGACTGTAGCCCACTCAATTCATGAACTATAGCGAGCCTTTCGTCCAGGGATTTTTTGCCTTCTACGCACTACTTTTGTATAATTTAGAAACATATTTGCGGAGATGGACTGTGGTGGGGAAAATCGTCTCTAAATTATTAGACTGAATAGTCACCAAAACATATTTTCCCAAAATAGATGGTACAAACACTAACTTTAAAATTTAAAAAAATAATAATAAAAAAAGGTTGTTTTTGTTCTGTTGTAGAACAAACCAGCCTTTGAAAAGAAGACCAGGTGTGAAAACTAAGAATGGAGGATAGGTCCAGGGCGAGTGTTGTGTGAACCTTTTGTCACAACCGACAAAAAAGAATTATTGAAAATAAATTCAACAACACAGATGACAGGTGGCGGACTGTGAAAGGCCGTGGGCATAAAGAGACAAGGGGTGGGATGGGTGGGGGGCAGGAGGTGATTTGTTGGTCATTGTTTCCTTAAACAAATTCCTGGGGACTCTTTGTTGATCTTACACATTTAATGATTTATTGTATTTCTTTTTTTTTTAATGCCAGCATGTCAATTTATACTATGAAGCGAATCAAGTTTATGTTTAAAAGGTGATGATAAAATTAAATTCTTTTAAAGTTATGGCACAGTAGCGACCCAACCATTAATTAAAGCTGTAGCGGGCCCTAAAATACAAGGTTGTGTGTTAGTCATACCTTAGGCTTAGGTTACATAGGGCGTAGATGTGTGGGGGGTGGGTGGGTGGGGGAGTTCATTCACACCTGGCTTTTAGGAAGCTTAAAAGGTATATCTATGTAAATAAGGGCACAGGTGTCATGTGTGACTGTCGAACCTGGATTTTGGGGCCGGGGGGGGGGGACCTGTGTACACAAGGTCTCCGTGACATTGTGTGTAATTCCCACTTATGTAACAAGTTGACTTAGACCTCACTCCATTGTTTGACTAATGGCGACAGCCGCTATTAATTATGCTCTATCATAGTTGGTAAACACGTCAAGTAACAATGTAAAACACTGTGCCCATAGGTACACAGCCAAAACAAACAGTTGAATGAGTGCCAGATTAAGAACAGGGGACGGACCAGGTGCACATTGATATATTCTATGACAAATTTAGGATAAGTCCGACCAGGTGCACATTGATATATTCTATGACACATTTTGGATGAGTCGGACCAGGTGCACATTGATATATGCTACGAAAAATTTAGGATAAGTATCTCTATTAATAAAGATTTCCAGAATTACAATTTTTATTACAAATCATGCTATGGGGAATGTATGTCCAATTAGAACGTGAAAACCAACTAACATGTCCTGTGCAATAAGTTTTAAATTATGTGTACGGATTACGGAGGAAGCTAGCAAGAAACAGCAAAAAAGCTAGTTTTCATTATATCAATAATAACAATAGTGTTCAAAAGCTTTTTGTATGGATCTTTCACCATCATAGTGTGTAGAAATGTGATAGGAAGTAGAGTGTAGAAATGTGACATGAAGTAGCTTGTAGAAATGTGATATGAAGTAGCTTGTAGAAATGTGATATGAAGTAGCTTGTAGAAATGTGATATGAAGTAGCTTGTAGAAATGTGATATGAAGTAGCTTGTAGAAATGTGACATGAAGTAGCTTGTAGAAATGTGATATCAAGTAGCTTGTAGAAATGTGACATGAAGTAGCTTGTAGAAATGTGATATGAAGTAGCTTGTAGAAATGTGATATGAAGTAGCTTGTAGAAATGTGATATGAAGTAGCTTGTAGAAATGTGATATGAAGTAGAGTGTAGAAATGTGATAATAGAGTAGAGTGTAGAAATGTGAAAGTGTAAAATGTGGTTAAATAAATAATTTTTTTTTAAGTCAACTTACCATGAGTATATATAGGTGATAGTCTGAGCATTCATTTTGATGGCGGTCTAATTTCACAATCTGTTGTTGCTGATAGCAAATCATCTGTTAGTGAGGATGCCGCCACCTACAGAATAAAAAACAAGAGACATTTTGTCAATAATAATGTCAGATAGAGACACTTTGTCAGTGATGTCAAGATTAAAAGATATTTCATCTGTCCAGCATTTAAGTGGACCGTTCTGAAGTGTTAAGTTCAAAGCATATCTAAATTTACGCCGGATTTCATTTTCTTTCAATTTAAAACCAGATTTATCTGTTAATGTTCACCTACAGCTCATAAGAAATCAAATAATTAATGATGATACATAGCATGGTCTTAACCTTTTTGCCGTGTACCACCCCCATTTATTTTGAAACATTTCCTGCAACCCTCAGGATTCGAAGTGCCAATAAAATGAAACAAATCTGATGTCCTGGGTCTTCCAGCAAGCCCTTGCTAAGAGCACCTGCATAGTTAGGGGTTTATTAATATATACTGAGGAGTGCACATTATTTTAAGACAATTGACATATTTTAAGAGAAGGTACGACTGCAGAAAGGGGTTCAAGTTTATTTCACGCAAAACTGATTGATCAAGAAATTCAGAAGCTAGGCTTAGGTAGATGGTTATGGCCAAGCTCAGGAAGTTGGTTATGGCCAAAGCTCAGGAAGATGGTTATGGCCAAGCTCAGGAAGTTGGTTATGGCCAAGCTCAGGAAGTTGGTTATGGCCAAGCTCAGGAAGTTGGTTATGGCCAAAGCTCAGGAAGATGGTTATGGCCAAGCTCAGGAAGTTGGTTATGGCCAAGCTCAGGAAGTTGGTTATGGCCAAAGCTCAGGAAGATGGTTATGGCTAAAGCTCAGGAAGATGGTTATGGCCAAGCTCAGGAAGTGGTTATGGCCAAGTCAGGAAGTTGGTTATGGCCAAGCTCAGGAAGTTGGTTATGGCCAAGCTCAGGAAGTTGGTTATGGCCAAGCTCAGGAAGTTGGTTATGGCCAAGCTCAGGAAGTTGGTTATGGCCAAGCTCAGGAAGATGGACCAGATGATTATGGATTGGAAGGATTACCATAAAAATAAAAAAGGCCCATGCCAAACAAAGTAAAACAATGACGGTAGATAATATTATTTTACAATAGAAATAAATTGAATTTAAAATTAAAGAATTATTTAAAGTAATTATCTGAAAGTGAGAGATATCCTGCAAAAGGAGATGGACAGACTATATCAAGGAGGGTAACACTGTACCTGCAGATCGTAGTGTGTGGAGACGATATTGTCTAAACATTTTTCCGATAAGGGTTCCCTCGAGGATGTCTCCGACACGAATTTCGAGGGGAAGGAGGCAGAAAACGCTGCCGCCGGTGAAAAATGACCTTGACCGTCCAACTGAAGTTCCAGGTCGAGGATATAATCAATGACGTACTGCATGAGGACGGTCCCATCGATGTTGCCAGACTCATTCCGTGGCACGTCGGGTACCATGTCACTCAGTTTGAGGAAACACTCCTGTCATAAAAAAAAAACCATTACAAGTTACAATCAGCCTCAGCATACATTGAATAGAAAAGGGACAATTAATAGCATCGATGTGGCTCGAAGGCTCGCACACACCATGTCTCATGTACAATAATAGCATGTATAAATACAGGTATACAGTTCCTTAAGTTGTGACCCCCACCATTAAATTACTTTCGTTGCTACTTCATAAGTATGGGTTTTTTTTTTCCGACGGTCTTAGGCGACCCCTGTGTAAGGGTCGTTCGACCCCCAAAGGGGTCGCGACCAACAGGCTGAGAAGCGCTGGTTTACATCATTTTTAATGCCATTGCTTAAGTAATTTAAATCTCATTAGTAATGGAGTAAAAAATGGAGTTCATTTATGTACGTCTCTACAGGATGGAGGATGACACTGATAAACAGCATAACTGGAGGTGATTAGCTACGCCAGGTTCTTAAGCATTTGGAACCCAACACGATGTCCATATTCAGGGGCATCATTCTTAAAATTAGTCTATGAAATAGGATAGGGCCTAGGCCTTTTAGTCTATGAAATAGGACAGGGCCTAGGCCTTTTAGTCTATGAAATAGGACAGGACCTAGGCCTTTTAGTCCATGAAATAGGACAGAGACATTTTTTCAGTAATTTTTCAATATAGCCTGTGTCACTGTCTTTCAGTCTAAGACGGCAGATGTAGGCATTTTTTCAACATATGACTATGACATACTATATCATATTGTATAGAAATAGTGGGGCGTAACTGATATGATGATACAAATAGTTGTAGGCCTCCACCTCCAAGTCTAAAGGTAAAAGACCTTTGGGGTTTATTTTTAGAGTATGCCATGCTTATTGTGCAGGCGGCTATCTGAATTACGCAACACCAATCCGACAATCACATGCACTGAGAGTTGCAATGGATGTAACAAAAACTATGTCTAGTCTCTGGGCCTTAAAAATGTCAGATCTTAACTAATCAACGGTAGAGTAGTAATAATAGGCAAGGCGTATAATTATAAAACTATTTGTATATTGGATCGCATTATATTATATATTCTAAATATAAATAATAGTATATATTGGCCTACATGCCAATGGATGTTTAATATGCTTTTATTAAACAGACAGCTACAGACAAAACATACCTTCATCTCATCACTCAAAGTGAATTTCTCTCCACGAAATTCGATGCTAGCGGTCTTCATGATGCTGCAGTTGGAATCTTTCTTAACCCCGAGAATGCTGCAAGACCTCGGCCGTTCTGTCGCTACTGCCTTCATGCTCGCGGTCTCCCTATTGATTGATCTCTGCCGACTGCCTGCTGAGTGCTGGCAACGTGCACTAGAGCCTAACTTTTGCCAGATGACGAGGACAAAAATCGATTTGCGAATGGCACTGCCCGGGAAGATGTTAGGATGAGAAAATCTATGCCTGCCAGACACAGTTCACTCACACACACACGGTACTAGTAGAGTGCCTAGATGGCTAACAATATTCGTGAAGTCTGGGAACCTCACTGCTATTAATCCTGTTCCAGAAATATCTTTTAATCCCACGTGAATATTAACGATTACAATCGATACGAGATGTACGATCAATAACAACCGGTCACAGAACGCCGTATGTTAACTCACATGTACTCTTACATCGACTGCGACTGCCTGGTTTCATGAGATCCGTTTATTTACGTTCCGAGCTGGAGAAATTCCCACACGCGTCGTTTGGTATCGATTGGCTCCGCCTTCCACGCGAGCAGCGCGATTGGCGGTGCAACGCATGACGACCAATGGAAACGCGAGCTTTAAGATTTCAACGACGCGAAGCCCCACCTCTCGTGTCAAGTCGTCCGTGCTCAGTGTAGCGTAGTTTCCCACGATATTTATACCATCAAATTATTGGGGTTTGGTGTTTTTCTAATAAACATCCTCATTCAGTTATTCTCGAAATGTTATGTTTTTTAAAACATGTATTTGGTTTTATTGAAAATGCTTAACACGTGTTTTAAAATAAAATCTGAAACATTAAACCATTCTCATTCTTGCCCCCTCTGTTTTTCAAGTCCTAACACATCTAGCTCGCACCTGTGTTTAGGAGATTTTTACGTAGCGTGCGAAATCGGCTTTGACACGTGGTAAATTGCGCTTGGGGGGAACTCGGCCCAACAGTTAGCCCAGACAGACTGGCGCCGGCCGTGTGACGTCACTCATACATTTCGGTGTGTTGTTTCCGAGTTACCGGCGCCGCTGAGACGGTCCCACACTACTCGCGACCTGTCAATCATCAACTACTTCAAAGGGGCCGCCTTAACTGGTCTGATAAATTGCATTAAAATTCGTCACCTTCGACTTCTCGCTTGCCCTTACCTGAAAGGCAGCGTGTCTCAAACTGTAACCGATGATACCTTAGGGCTCTTTTGAGATTCTTCCACGGGCAGCGTAAGATTCGTCAAGCCGTGTTTTAAGAACATATTTCATCTTGAACATTAAAGGTAGGGTTTCAGTTTAAGGATAAAGGTTAAGGAGGAGGGGGGAGGGGGGTCGTTCGACTGTGGTTATAGATTTGAGTATTCCAGTAACGGAGAACCTCTGAGTTTAAGCACACCTGCAAATTTGCATTCATCGCAAAGGAGAGTCGTGAAGTGTTTACATACAAGTATAGAGAGGCGCCAGTCTGGCTACTGTCGTATTGTCCACTAACGTCGGGCCCAAATACAAGCTGTGTGGGTGTGGGGGGGGGGGGG
>CAXITT010000835.1:279009-289765 GCA_964033795.1 Lymnaea stagnalis | reverse complement strand
ATATATATATATATATATATATATAAATACTTACATACTACTGTTGGTCAGTGCTTTCCAAACTTTTCATGTTGGTGATACACTTTTAAGACACCCACCATTTCGCGACACGGTCGGTCGATTTTACTAGTAGGAGTAGGCCCTATGCCATGGAGGGGGGTAAACTAACCCATTTAAAGACATAATAACACAAACAAACAGAGTGAAATAGCGCAGTGTCTGATGACGCAACATATCTCAAGAAAACTTGTTCATTTATACTTTGGATGAAAATTTGAATCACATTCCAAAATGTACACACCCTTCTTCATTAATCCTTTTCACAGATTATAATATTTTAAAAATAGTTCTTCTTCAGTACAGTAACTGAAAAGTTCATCACTGATCACCTGAACTGAAATAAATGGGTTCATCATTTATTTTTGTCTAAACATTACGTGAAGATTGGTAGGCCATGGTTTATTTTAGCACAACGCACCTACACCCTGCAGCATCCATAACTTATCAATGTGACTGTGACTGTGATGATTTTACTTTGTTGTAAGTTGAAGAGATTATGCTGCTGCTTAAAAATCCATCTACGACAATGTTAAAGAAATATGTAGTGGTTACAAGTTGTTTACAGTGGTTTCTCACTTCTTTCCCAGAATTAGAATGTAGTGGTTACAAGTTGTTTACAGTGGTTTCTCACTTCTTTCCCAGAATTAGAATGTAGTGGTTACAAGTTGTTTACAGTGGTTTCTCACTTCTTTCCCAGAATTAGAATGTAGTGGTTACAAGTTGTTTACAGTGGTTTCTCACTTCTTTCCCAGAATTAGAATGTTAAAGAAATATGTAGTGGTTACAAGTTGTTTACAGTGGTTTCTCACTTCTTTCCCAGAATTAGAATGTTAAAGAAATATGTAGTGGTTACAAGTTGTTTACAGTGGTTTCTCACTTCTTTCCCAGAATTAGAATGTTAAAGAAATATGTAGTGGTTACAAGTTGTTTACAGTGGTTTCTCACTTCTTTCCCAGAATTAGAATGTTAAAGAAATATGTAGTGGTTACAAGTTGTTTACAGTGGTTTCTCACTTCTTTCCCAAAATTAGAATGTTAAAGAAATATGTAGTGGTTACAAGTTGTTTACAGTGGTTTCTCACTTCTTTCCCAGAATTAGAATGTTAAAGAAATATGTAGTGGTTACAAGTTGTTTACAGTGGTTTCTCACTTCTTTCCCAGAATTAGAATGTTAAAGAAATATGTAGTGGTTACAAGTTGTTTACAGTGGTTTCTCACTTCTTTCCCAGAATTAGAATGTTAAAGAAATATGTAGTGGTTACGTGTTGTTTACAGTGGTTTCTCACTTCTTTCCCAGAATTAGAATGTTAAAGAAATATGTAGTGGTTACAAGTTGTTTACAGTGGTTTCTCACTTCTTTCCCAGAATTAGAATGTTAAAAAATTTGTCTCATTTGAAGAAACTTCTTTTGTTTATTAAAAAAAAAGTCTTTTAAGTTGATCGATTAAAGGAACAAAAATGTTGTACACATGTAAAGTAATTCAAATGAGCCAAGTCAGTCCATCCTCAGCTCAGTATACATGTAAAGTAATTCAAATGAGCCAAGTCAGTCCATCCTCAGCTCAGTACACATGTAAAGTAATTCAAATGAGCCAAGTCAGTCCATCCTCAGCTCAGGTATAGACACAGACATAAGTATAAGCCAGGCCATTCTGTCAGTAGCTCCGTGATAGATACAGACATGGGCTGTGACATTCTGTCAATAGCTCAATTATAGATACAAATATGAGGCATGTCATTCTGTCTTGGATTATTGTATGAGAATAATGTGAGTTCCAAAAAATTAATTTTAATGCGTAAAATAAAAGCAAAAACTCAAACCATAAGTTAGCATCAGACTTTTATGTTTGTTTATTTGGCAACTGTAGAATGGCATCAGCCTGAATATTCAAACTATGTTTTTCCTTCTAAGTGTGAAAAAAACAAAACAGTTTTACAAAATCAAAGAATATTTTATATTTTTATACAAACCACACAGGAGTATAGAGAATTAGTTTTATCAAGTGCCATAATAAATAAGGCAATTTACAAGGAATGGAGGCAAAGGTCAATCACTGATGCATATTTTGTGCTGTCAAAACAGTAGGAAAATTGGAGTCAACTAAGCTAATGTCATACAGTTTGAGAGCAGGAGCCACGTCATCAAATGTCAAATGGTTTGAGAATAGGAGTCACGACATCAAATGTCAAACAGTTTGAGAACAGGAGTCACGTCATAAAATGTCATATTTCATGCAATGACAAGAGTACCATCTGTATGATAAAAGGAGTCATATCTTCAAATGTCATACGATTATAAACAGGAGTCATGTCATCAAATTTTCTAAAGTCTGAGAACGAGAATCACGTCATCACATGTGAAATAGTACGATAACAGAAAACAAGTCATCATGGGAATTTCACAGACATAAAAAACATTGTTTTGTGTGAAGAGCACACATATTATTGTGTGCAAAAAAATGAGAGAGAAATGTCTTGCCTCATTTTGAGAGACTGCACCTAGGACGAATGTAAGAGCACATCAGATGGATATTTAAAAGCAAAATTGGACTAGGGTCATATTATATATCATTTATGTCTTTTAATTTTTAAATGATAGAATATATCTAAAGCACTGGCTTAAACTTGATGCCAATGACCCTGGGTAATATGTGCCACTGGCTTTTATCATTGTGCATGCAGTATGTGTGAGTTGAGGGCAATTTTAAATTCACAAATTAAAATTCATGGACATGCTGTGACCCAGATATGTTTCCATGTATATATATTTTAAAAAAATCTACATATGGTAATGGGTACTCAACAAATGATACCAAACCGAAATGCTATGCAAAAAAACTTAACTGTGCTTGAAAGATATCCAAATGTTCTCTAATTTTGTCTGTAAATTTGTTTAAATGTTTGTCATTTTAATTTGTGCTGCTATACAAAGCTCTAGACCTAAGCCAAACCCCCTCCAAAGCTGGAACTATAAGTGAGTTTTTTTTTTGAATTTGTCGGCACTGATTATCATTACAATTAACCGGGTTATTTTTAATCCACAATAAATCTTATCTTATTACATTGATTATAATTAAAACTGTTAATTGGGTTTGTTCCTTACTTTTGTTAACTTAAGCACAAAGTGATGATATTGTTGATATTATCTCAAAATACATTTCTGTGCAATGGATGGCTGGTGACTAATCCAAAAAAAAATATTAAGGTCTATTAGATTGCATTAATTTTGCACATAAATAATGTTGAATTTTAAAAGCAAGGACCTGGTAACAGATATGGACAATTAGAATGCACATGAATACAAGGCCAATGGTAACTGGAGTTGATGCCAATCCATGACACCCTGGAAACAAGAGATCAGAACAGGACAGTATGTGACCTTTCAACATTGTTTAAAGACAACATAAGACCCAGTCTGTAACAAAAGCCTGACTAACTGATGTCCTAATAAAAAAACAATGTAATGTTATTTCACATGACATCTCAAATAAACATGTTTTTTTGTCAGTCTTGAAATGAAAGACATGGCACATGAAATTCTGAAAGTGAATGTCCATTGACATGTACATGGCATGCCTAAATCATTAGATCTTGACAAAGACAGTGATAGGAATTATGGTTATTACTTTCCTGGTACAATTTGCACAGTGTGGCTTATTTTCTTACAATTGAAGGACACAGTGACATTGTTTTATACAAAAATAATATAAAATATTTACACACCTTATTAAACATTATTTCTATTTTTTTTAAAATAATTAATTTATAAAATACAATTTCTTTCCTTCACATACTTAAAATAAAACATTCAGGTTTTTCCATGAAATACATGCAGATGTCATTCGTAATCACATCTAAAATTTTTATTATTTTGACTTAACCTATGTAAGGCAAATATCTGCAGGTTCAACAATACTTGCAATCAGAATAAACTAATCTAAAGGCTCTAGGCAAATTATTCAGTCACCCAAATGCCATCCATTGATTGACAGTCGTTTGAAAAAAAAAAAAGATCCACGCAATGGCTTTCTATGATGTATCTAAAATACATAATTACATAAGGGGGGAAATATATTGAAATTTAAAAAAATTAGCAAAAATGAAATTTAAGCACATCATTTTAAAATGGTGATCAAGAGACTGTAGTCCTGTGAAAGACTTTGCAAACACACAGTTTGTAGACACACTGAAACCTTTGACCTCTTGACAGCATTTTTTAGGAGGAGGAGGGAACAAAGGAAGAAAGCCAATCAAGAAAAGGTGGTGAGCAAAGCAGACATGGAAAATTAAAAAAAAGAAGATAAAACATCATTCTTTTGTAAATAGCTTAACAGTTAAAAAAAAAAATTAAGTATTTGATCTCTAAAATGGAACAGTTAAAAATTTAAAACAATTTAAACTGATTTGTTACCATGGGAGACATAAGAAATCTGGAAACATAACATCTAATTTTTTTATAGTTTCAAATTTTTTTTTTTGTAGCCCTTCAGTGTGTCACAAATTTATTATTTGTGATGTTTCCCTAGCTCATTTTGAGAGGATGGCAATTTATACCAGATATAAATTATAAAATGACTCCCTCAGTTAAAATACAGATAGACCTTAGAAATTATTTGATACAACTTCAACAAATACAACTGAGATGACTCAATAAGTTAGAATTATTTCATTTGTCAATGTATCACAGAGTACAGCAGGATTAAAATCTCATAGAAATAAATGAACGGCAGCAAACTTTCCATGTTTAAAAATAAACAAAAATTGATCTAAAAAGCCTTGGTATTTAAAGGCTAAACAGATAATGCAAACAACAACCTTCAGCTTGTATCCTTTGCTTTCATAAGAAATTTAAAGAATTCAACTCATATTATTAAAAATTATTTGCGTTTTAAAAACAAATGAATCCAATGGGAACATTTTTTCCCCCCTAAGGTTACATGGATGGTTTCATTAATAAATTTATGCAGGCCAATATTTGTGCATAAAAACATTTTCTACAAAATTCAAATTAAAAGTTTCTTTTTTTCCACCAGGCTGCTGCACAGTTTGAAAATCTTCCAAGTATTTTGTGTGTACAACTTTCAGCACAGTATTTATGGACAAATAAAACAACAGTACATTTTATGAGTCCACAATGGACACATTGATCAGTTGCAGACTGGTTTGTGATGTAAGGCAAAGGAGAATCTGCTGAGTCATCCTTTATAGTTTAAGTGGAATGTGCAAAAAGTCAAGTCATGTTTGTTGTCATTCTTCCAACACAGATTCAATCTAATTTAGAGCTTACAGTACACTGTCAGAACCGCATGGATAGATTTCCAATGTTATTGTTAAACTTCCAGAACTACATGGATAGATTTCCAATGCTATAGTTTACATTTTCAGAACTACATGGATAGATTTCCAATGTTAATTTACAACTTTGATTTCTTACTGAAAGCAAGTGCATTGTATAAAGGGTTAAGTATGTATATTAAACAATAAAAATGACAAATCCTGAAGATAAAAAAAAAAAGTTTAAAATACATTGACCAGTGAAAACTCATTTATATCACAAGCCATTAGGGCCCACCTCACATAAGTCTAGTACCGGTAGTAAAACATGACCTTAAAAAGCAGAGATTGTGTCTGCTGTCACCAGGACAGATCCGATTAATGTTGTTCTGAGTTGCCCCCCCCCCCCAGGATACCCTGGATGAGTGATTTCAAACCTATACAAATGAACAGGTTATAAAATCATTCCTATGTACATCCAAAGTACCAGATAGACCTGTTAGTTTTTAGTGAAATTGTCAAGGCTCAAGGGAGTGCCACACGCAAAACAACAACAACAAAAAAAAAACCTGCAATTATTCACACCAGACAAATGTATGCTTCACACCCAGACAAGTGTATCAATTTGTAAAAACTGTGACAAGTCACACACACAGTCATTAAAATTGTCAATAAAGTTACAGAGTTTTCTAGTTGTACTTTACAATGGAATGATCCATGATTTTCCAGTGTTACAATTATTTTGGCGCCCGCTCCACCCTAAGCTGCTACTACATTTGTACAGGAAAGAAGAGACGTCAAATCTTTCCGTTGTTTGGCTGATCACCATGGGCAACAATCACCCTCACCTGTGGGTTATATCAAGCAGTGAAGGATTTTTTTCCAGGATTGTAATGATGATATGATCAACGTACTGCTTGAGTCGGAAGTTGACGTCCCTCTCTAGTCTCAGCTGGGCAAGGAGCTGAAATGATGCATCAGAGAAATTTGTTACTGTAGAAAATCTACACAGTCCCTCAGTTCAAGGCGGCTTCTTGTATGCAAAAAATAACAAAGCCTCGTCAGCATCGATAAATTTGTTTACTTCAGTCCTACCGTCTGTTGTTGTAATAAATGATGATATTTTTCAAGTAGTATTAAATTATTCATTCCATTATGACTTAACGAAAGCTAGGTATATACTTGCAATAGTTCTCTATGCCAATTTGATAACTCTCTATGCCAGTGGTCAGCAAATCGCGTCTTGGGCTCTTTAGCTCAGCCAGCTGGCCACAAATTGGTTTTGACACCGAAAAACATGGTTTGTGACAAGTTCTTGAAAAGAAATTTGGCTCTCAAATTTTTAAAAAATCGTCCTGCTGCTGATTTTGGCTCTTTTTACTAATGAGTTTGCAGACAACTGCTCTATGCCACTGCAATAACTCTCTATGCCACTGCTCTTTTATTCTAGTGCAATAACTCTCTATGCCACTGCTCTTTTATTCTAGTGCAATAACTCTCTATGCCGCTGCTCTTTTATTCTAGTGCAATAACTCTCTATGCCACTGCTCTTTTATTCTAGTGCAATAACTCTCTATGCCACTGCTCTTTTATTCTAGTGCAATAACTCTCCATGCCACTGCTCTTTTATTCTACTGCAATAACTCTCTATGCCGCTGCTCTTTTATTCTAGTGCAATAACTCTCTATGCCGCTGCTCTTTTATTCTAGTGCAATAACTCTCTATGCCACTGCTCTTTTATTCTAGTGCAATAACTCTCTATGCCACTGCTCTTTTATTCTAGTGCAATAACTCTCCATGCCACTGCTCTTTTATTCTAGTGCAATAACTCTCTATGCCACTGCTCTTTTATTCTAGTGCAATAACTCTCTATGCCACTGCTCTTTTATTCTAGTGCAATAACTCTCTATGCCACTGCTCTTTTATTCTAGTGCAATAACTCTCTATGCCACTGCTCTTTTATTCTAGTGCAATAACTCTCTATGCCACTGCTCTTTTATTCTAGTGCAATAACTCTCTATGCCACTGCTCTTTTATTCTAGTGCAATAACTCTCTATGCCACTGCTCTTTTATTCTAGTGCAATAACTCTCTATGCCACTGCTCTTTTATTCTAGTGCAATAACTCTCTATGCCACTGCTCTTTTATTCTAGTGCAATAACTCTCTATGCCACTGCTCTTTTATTCTAGTGCAATAACTCTCTATGCCACTGCTCTTTTATTCTAGTGCAATAACTCTCTATGCCACTGCTCTTTTATTCTAGTGCAATAACTCTCTATGCCACTGCTCTTTTATTCTAGTGCAATAACTCTCTATGCCACTGCTCTTTTATTCTAGTGCAATAACTCTCTATGCCACTGCTCTTTTATTCTAGTGCAATAACTCTCTATGCCACTGCTCTTTTATTCTAGTGCAATAACTCTCTATGCCACTGCTCTTTTATTCTAGTGCAATAACTCTCTATGCCACTGCTCTTTTATTCTAGTGCAATAACTCTCTATGCCGCTGCTCTTTTATTCTAGTGCAATAACTCTCTATGCCACTGCTCTTTTATTCTACTGCAATAACTCTACTCCACTGAAATAATACTATATTCAACTGTAATAACTCTCTATTTAACTGCAACAACTCACTATATTACTGTAATAATTCTTTATGCTACTGACCTCCTCCTTAGTAAGATGCTCCAGCTCCTGTGCTAGTGACTGGCCTTCTGTATTATTAAGAAGAGATTTGCCCTCCCCAATACACTGATTGAGGAGCTGGGCATTTAGCTCTTCATTCGAATCATGCAAGTGGCGGTTCTCCTAAAGGGAAAGAACAAAACCCATTTTCAATTTCAAGTGTTTATTATGAATTTTTTTTACATTGAAAAAAAAAAAATAATTAAAAATGTTCCTAAAGCTCATCACCAAAGTGTTAAATGGTAAGTGTGATTTATGGATCATCTTATTCACGGGGACGTGTTGGGTTAAAAAATGTGGCGGTGTGTATAGGGTCAGTGGCGGCGTGTATGGGGTCAACTGCTGCCCCCCCCCCCCCCCCGAATCCCATCCCTTATGCCACTGAATAAATGAATACCCGGGGGTCTAGAGTACAGTTTTGAGGCGTGCAAACTCATTCCACAATGTAAGTGTAAGGAAATGTTTTCATCTAATATACACCTTCACATAGTTAAAATGAGGCATGGCTGATTTATATGAAACAGTAGATACAACAGTAAATACAACAGTTAATAAAACCATGCATAACAAGTATGAAGAAAGAGAGGACACACGTTCAGACAGCACCGCCCTTATCAGAGTCACACAGACATTATCGTCGTGACTTGTATGGGTCACCTAAGCAGTGCAATGCCCTGTGATGCATTCATGACTTGAGCTGGGCTATGGCTGAATTAACCCCATTCATGGATTGAAACAGTGCGATGGCTAATGGTAACCTAGTCATGAGTTGAAACAGTGCGATGGCTAATGGTAACCTAGTCATGAGTTGAAACAGTGCTATGGCTAATGGTAACCTAGTCATGAGTTGAAACAGTGCTATGGCTAATGGTAAGCTAGTCATAAGTTGAAACAGTGCTATGGCTAATGGTAACCTAGTCATGAGTTGAAACAGTGCTATGGCTAATGGTAACCTATTCATGAGTTGAAACAGTGCTATGGCTAATGGTAACCTAGTCATGAGTTGAAACAGTGCTATGTCTAATGGTAACCTAGTCATGAGTTGAAACAGTGCTATGGCTAATGATTACCTAGTCATAAGTTGAAACAGTGCTATGGCTAATGGTAACTTATTCATGAGTTGAAACAGTGCTATGGCTAATGGTAACCTAGTCATAAGTTGAAACAGTGCTATGGCTAATGGTAACCTAGTCATGAGTTGAAACAGTGCTATGGCTAATGGTAACCTATTCATAAGTTGAAACAGTGCCATGGCTAATGGTAACCTAGTCATGAGTTGAAACAGTGCTATGGCTAATGGTAACCTATTCATGAGTTGAAACAGTGCTATGGCTAATAGTAACCTATTCATGAGTTGAAACAGTGCTATGGCTAATGGTAACCTATTCATGAGTTGAAACAGTGCTATGGCTAATGGTAACCTAGTCATAAGTTGAAACAGTGCTATGGCTAATGGTAACCTATTCATGAGTTGAAACAGTGCTATGGCTAATGGTAACCTATTCATGAGTTGAAACAGTGCTATGGCTAATGGTAACCTAGTCATGAGTTGAAACAGTGCTATGGCTAATGGTAACCTATTCATAAGTTGAAACAGTGCTATGGCTAATGGTAACCTAGTCATGAGTTGAAACAGTGCTATGGCTAATGGTAACCTAGTCATGAGTTGAAACAGTGCTATGGCTAATGGTAACCTAGTCATGAGTTGAAACAGTGCTATGGCTAATGGCAACCTATTCATAAGTTGAAACAGTGCTATGGCTAATGGTAACCTATTCATGAGTTGAAACAGTGCTATGGCTAATGGTAACCTATTCATGAGTTGAAACAGTGCTATGGCGAATGGTAACCTAGTCATGAATTAAAACAACCATACATATATACATATAGTCGACAACATAAAGCGGATAATGTACATTTCATATTTTGACGAGACCACTTCTAAAAGCTATAACGACATAACACTTGGCCCACTTTACCGGATTTTTACATACAAAAATAAAGCGTGCAAAGAATCAATCTATTGAGGTCAAGAGACATCATTCGTGCAGATCTTTGCAGATGCTTAACTAAATGAAGAGATCATTGGTATTCTAATTTGACCCTTAAATGAAGAGATCATTGGTATTCTAATTTGACCCTTAAATGAAGAGATCATTGGTATTCTAATTTGACCCTTAATGCACTTTTACTTTCAGTTATGGCGGCCCCACCACCTCTACTGCTACCACACTCAACGCACCGATGGGTTGTCGTCCAGTACCCTTTCTATTTAAGTCCAGTCATTGGTAAGGATTATCATCTCCCGCCATCCCCCCCCCCCACATACACCCACGCGCGGACACCCACTCACACATGCAAGCACGCAAGCGGACACACATACGCGCTCACGTAGGCACGCACATGCAAGCACACACACACACACTCACACGCAAGTACGCACATACACACTCACATTCATTCGACGTAGGCTTTTTCGGTATTGTATCAAATGACCTCTCTGTTGACCAGATGCCAGAAGTTTCGAGGATTGCCTGGTAATCTCTTCGTTTGAAGTGATTATCTTCCCCTCCACCCATGAGACCATCACGCATCAGTGATTCCAGGGCTAACAAAGACCGATGGCCAGACCTCACCGCCAACTCTATCTATAAAGTCGTTTAACTTGTGGTACATTGTGCCAAGTTATGGGACATCCAACCAGGGCAGTTCGATTTTTTTCGGGGGGGGGGGGGGGG
>CAXITT010000835.1:252495-270455 GCA_964033795.1 Lymnaea stagnalis | reverse complement strand
CAAACAGTGGGTAATGTAAGATAACAACTGGCCTGGGTGTGGGTGGGGGGGGGGGGGGGGGGGCTTAGACTTCTGTTTTTGTTCGCTTCCTCTTCCCAGTGTAGGACAAGCTACCTCCCTAGTATCAGACTCTCATTGTTCTCAGTGTAAGATTTTCAATTTCTCCCATGTTAAGCCTTTCACCCCCCCCCCATGTTAAACCCTGCATTTCCCCCAAGGTAAGGCTCTCCACCCCCCTCCCAATTTTTAAAAAAAAAACTTCATTTTCCCAAGGGGTAAAACCCTTCATTTCCCAGAGGTGTAACCAGCCATTTCCCACAGTGTAAGATTCTCCAATTCACACAATATATTGTGCCGATGTAAGACCCTTTATTTCCCACAGTATAAGCAAGACTCTCCATCTCCCCACAGTATAAGACCATCGATTTCCCACAGTATAAGACTATTGACTTCCCACAGTATAAGACCCTCCCTTTCAGACAGTATAAGACCATCGATTTCCCACAGTATAAGACACTCCATTGCCCCAATGTAACACACAATGTTACATATTTTAATCAAATGAAATTCTTCACCTATGAGCGTTGTATTGCTGCCCTAAGACTAGTGGCCTAAGACAGTGTAATTTTCCTCATGCAAAACTTCTTGTTATGTCAGACCCTTTAATGTATTTATATGAATCTAAGACCGGCACATACAATATGACACTGAAGACTTCAGTGCATAAATATAAATGTCATATTTATATACACATACATTAAAAAAACCCACCAAATTAATAACAATTAAGGAAGTTTAGCCATTTTAAATAGAAAAGAAAGAGACTACTACAAGAATGTAAAATAAAGTTATTAAAAACAAAAAAGTACGATAGTACTGGAGATGATTGATTGTTTATAAATATGAAATATGAAAATAGATTTGTTTCTTACTAATTGCCATTAACTTAAAGTTTTTTTGCAACACTAATTTTAGAAAACTGAATCAGGTTTTTTTTTTTTTCTTTCTTTTTTTTTTTTTTTTTTTTTAAAAGCACACCCCTCCCTTTTTTTTTTTTTTTTTTTTTTTACTTTTTTTTTTTAATTTTTTTTTTGTTTTTTTTTTTTTTTTTTTTTTTTTTTTTTTTTTTTTTAAAAGCCAAGCCCTACATGATGATTGTTTTGTTTTTTTTTAAAGCTAGCAAATAAAAAACATGCATCAGATAAGGAATGAAATGAAAATTAAAGATTTAAGAGAGCATGACAAAAATCCAAGCCACATTTAAAAATCATAATTTCCATCCTCAATTGTCATAATAATGCTATAACATTGTCTGCTCTTCTCTTGTCATTCAAAACTCACAACAAAAATAAATATTAATGAAAATAAAGAGTAGATGAAGCACATGCATTTCCACTGCAGATAATTGACATCCACATAAGTTATTGGATATTCTAAACATTGGTCGGCAAATCGCTGCTTGTGAGCCGCATGCAGCTCTTTAGCGAGTAGAGTGCGGCTTTGCCAGTCGGCAACAAATCGGTTTTGACTCCGAAAAAACATGGTTCTTGACAGGTTCTTGAAAAGAAATTTGGCTCACAAATTTTTTTAAATGGCCCTGCTGCCGATTTTGGGCTCTTTTGATTAATGAGTTTACCGACCACTGTTCTAAACACTAAGCAATTATATATCCGGAACAATTAGCAGGTTATTCAACATATAATTTAAAAAAAAAAATGGTGAATACAAAATGTGAAAAATAAAAAATAAAACTCTGAATGCTATGAATTAAAAAAAAAAAAAAAAAAAAAAAATAAAAAAAAAAAGCAAACGGAAAAAAAAGAAAAAAAAAAAAATAAAAAAAGACATCGAAAAAATTAGCAGGTTATTAAAAATATAATTTAAAAAAAAAAATGGTGAATAAAAAATGTGAAAAATAAAAAATAAAACTCTGAATGCTATGAATTAAAAAAAAAAAAAAAGATAAAAATTGAACTAAAAAAGCAAGCGGTAAATAATGAATAATGAACATATAAATGAAGACCATCTACTGCCACTGTTGAGCAATGAATTTGAGCATTACGAACCTTCCATAAATCCTTCCACTCCGACCACATGGCCTTCATTTAGATAGTTAAAGTGAGTTCATTGAATTAGTAAGGATATCAGATGGACGTTAATGTATATACAACTAAATAAAAGCCTAAATATTATTACATGGCTTCCCAGCGATAGACTTTTGAGTTGTAAGGGAAATAACTTGTAAATAAAAAGGCTTAACAGAGTTAATTCATACAGAAATATTTAAGATTTCCTTTTAGTATGTTACATTCATGATATTGGTAGTAATGTAAAAGAAGTGATTTTAAAATAAGAGATAGCAATAAAAATATAATTTGGATGCTTTAATTCTGACAAAATATTATTTTCCCCATGATTAGAGAATAATTACCATTATGTGATAGAACATCAGTATATGGATGTATGGTGTAACAAAAAGTGTAATAACGTAACTTTAAGAAGGTAATCCCGATAAAAAAAAAATGAAGAGCTTTTACAGAAAAATAAGTGGGGGTTTGCTACTGCTAAAAGAAAGACATTCTTTTTCAAACAACCAATCGTTTAATCAGCTTTATATCAGAGCAGTTCACTTTTTTTTTAATATCCAGCTAAGCTTTAACAATTTATTTTTTATTATATTAGTTGGATCTTATTGGTTAAATTAAATTTTTTTTTTTTATATATTAGCTGGAGATAATTGGTGAAATGTTTTAACACTGTGATCATTTATGTTGAACTGCTCCACAGTTAGTCAAATGTTTGTCATTTCTGAAACATTACAAACTGTGTGATGTCTCACTGGTTCTTGCCATTATTTTTTTTTTAATTTGTATCCTGCTCGATATACATTTGTAGAAGAGGCCAGGAGGCATGTAGCTCAGCAGTTAAAATAATCAAATTGGGATAGATCTATTTCTTTTCTCCTTATTTTAGAAAAGCTCTTCATATCATTTTCCAAATCTTTTGATAAATAAAATCACTTACAAACAAAAAAAACCTGGCTTCAGTTTTCTACCAAATAGTTACTTGTATTATTATTTTTATTCCCTTTAAAGCACTAAGGCTACACACATTATTAAATGGAAATAGGGTACATTAAAATTCAGCTGTAGTTACAAGAACTCATAAAAAAAGTTTTGGGGAGTACACATAAAAAAAAAAAAAGGCAAGTAGAGCATGCATAGTCAGAGCTCGATTCACTTAGGGTTAACTTAAAAAAACAAAACAAATGAACATGTCATATAAATGATACTTGAATGCTTCTCTTCTACCATACACTATGCCTGACACTATTTCGTACACATTTACTTCAGGATTTAGTGTAAAATGAAGACATAAAATAATTGTTTGTCCATCACTCTATAAAACTGTCATTTATTTGAAGTCCAGCGCTTTGAGCTAATGATATGAAGTGTTGTCGCAATGATTTTTTTACATTACTTTTATTGATTTTAATAAAGAACTTACATGAAGACAAGAATAACATAAAATACAAAACATACTTGAGAAAAAAAACAAGACAAAATGTTGTGAGGAGTTAACTGAAGGGTTTGAACTGAAAGGGCTTCACTTGAAACTTCCCAATGAAAAAATCCAATACAAATATTTACCATATAAATCGAGTCCTGACCATGCTGTTGGTTTAAGGGACACAACAAGTGTGTGTTGAAAAAACAAAAATACATTCTCAGTTCAAGTTACTGTCATAAAAAAAGTTGTTGAATCTTGCAAGTGATATATTAGCAAACTGATAAATGGGCTGGTGCTGAACAAATTGTTGATTCCACTAGTACTAAACACACTGTTAAATAAGCTGGTACTAGCTTAACAGTCCTATCTGCTATAACTAAACAAAAATGTTAACCAGTTAGTACCAAAGAAACTTGTCAAATCATCTAGTACTAAACAAACAGATATAAAGGCTTGCAGTTAACAAAACACGATGCAATTGGTCAACTCACCTCTTTTAGTTTGTGAATTTCATTCTGCAGGTCCCGATAGCGACCTGGAAGTTCTGATATGCTGCCACTGGGTGACCTTGCACCCGTCTCCATGTCGATTCGATATTTCCTTAAATCTTCTAGCTCCTTACCCATTTCATCTAAAAGCTGGAGATTAAAAATATGTTCATAAATTTATGTTATTTTGGAACATAATAATTAATTTAAGTACCGTATAAAAAAAATTATAAACACCCTCATGTATCTGGGAATAAAGTGAAAACTCATCTTAGTTATGTAAACTTAATTACAGTCCTTCATGGGATCATAACATTTTACAGTTGAAAAGATAACAGTAACTGTTGAAAAGATAAACTCAGGGTTATCATGGGCCATTCTCAATTAAATAAAGTTCCATTCACTAAAACGAACATCAGAGTTTCACAATTACATACATAATTCATGGCTGTTGTGAATTAAAATTAACTATTACGCTTTGTGGCTTCTCATGGAGTTTTTTGGTCATTATCAAAAATGAGGTATCCATGCATTTTTCAAAATGTTTCACACAAAGGCATCCCATTCAAAAACAAGACAACACTTTATAAAGATATAATGAAATTCGTATCATAAAAAAATTGTAATAACAACTTAGATGAATTTAATATTCAAATCAGGTGAATATGAGTTAAGAATTAAGCCGTCATTATGCCTTCGACACTATCTGTAGTCATAAATTGACAGTAAATGTATAGGTTGAAATGTTATTCACAGTAACATGGTTGACAGTAAAAGTATGGATTGACACGTTATCTGTAGCTACAAGATTTTACTTCTTGTCAAATTATAATAAATTATGTAAAGATTGCAAAGTTTCCCACCTGACCAGTGGTATGTCTCTCTTTCTGATGCAGCACTTCCTGTTTATGATAATCTGCTTTTAATTTTTCATGATCATCATACAAAATGTTGTAGTTTTCTTGTCTCTCTAACAATCGCTCTTGAATGTCCATCTTTTCCTGAATTATTAGTTTTGACAAAATAAAACAACTGTTAGTTTGTATAGACATTAAAGAAAAAAAAATTAAATTTTAATACTGTGGTCTGGATTATTTCTTTAAAAAAACTGAAAAAAAAAAATTAACAAGAACAAATTCTCTGTGTTACTTTCAAAATAAAAGCCAAATTTCTTTTGTTTTATTGAACCACACTGCATTCCATATGACTTTGTCCCAAAATATTTCAGACTAATTCCTATCTCGCTATTTTCTTACATATAATCAAAAGACGGGAATGAGTAAAACTCTAAAGATAGCTATTGTTAACTTGGCATACAAATCATTACACACACTGTACATGTGACAAGAAAGCAAATAGAGTTACCAAATTGAAAAAGTTTGAGATCTTATTTTTTTTATCATTAGCTTCATAGAATTGTAGCACATGTATTTATTTGGTCTCGTCTTTCGAACTTTAACAAGAAAAAAGAAGTTGGCAATCCACAGTAAATGCAACATCAGTTCTTTGTGATTCACTTTCACTACTGCGCATGTCTTGCTATTTTTTTACATTACAACATGGGCATATATCTAGTGATTAAGCTATTCAGACTGTGTTTGGGTCTATACAAACTTACAGTTCTAAGTTTGTTTATCTCTGCATGTAATCGTGGTGCTTCCTGTTTTAATTCCTCATATTCTTGTTCTATCCTATGTAACCTGACACCAAGGAACATAATTCAGAAATACAATTTTTGAGGAATTACATAATATATTAAAAAGAGTTTTTAGTTAAGAAAATGAGGGATGGATCCATCATGGATAAAATAATATTCATAAGAAATATTTGGGTAAAAATAGAAAATTACAAAATGACTTAAGTTATTTTTTTAGTCAAAAGTTTATCAAAGAAAAGAAGATTTTTTTAGTACAGTTTAGATTAGTACACAGCTACTATTCAATCGCTATCAAAGAGTTTGTAAAAGGCAAAGTTTTAGGATTTATTTTTACCTTTGTGTTATATAATCCACCTGCTCATTTTTATCTCTTTCTTGCTTTGACTAGGGGAGGGGAAAAAAAAAATTAGTTTAATTTGGAGAGAAAGAGAAATATTTTTAATTTTTCAACAAACTGACTTTATGTGAATTTAAAACAAACCTTCTGCTTCAGCTAAGTAAACCTTAGTATATCAAATAAATATAATTATTTATAAGAAATTCAAATTACTTCATTTAAATAAGTTTACAAAGATAACAGTGTAAGTAGCGTAATGCAGGAGGATGGATGGAAGTCATTAGTGACATTTAACAAAATTTGGAAATAGAAAAAAAATTTGCAACATCTTTGTTATTCACATTTAAAAAATAGAATCATAAGAAGCTTGTCATATTAGATAAGAAATATAAAAACATTATATTTACCAAGAACTCTTGATACTTTCTGCGCTCATCTGCTACTCTATCCTCTGACTTAACCTCCATATCTCTCAGCTGCTCCTCAAGATAGAGAACCCTAAAAAATTTGGAACAAATAATAATTCATTTTTTTAATTCCAATGAGTTTTTTATTAAATTTTTATTGCTTTAAAATTTTAGTGCATTTTTATCTCAAATAATTGAAGGTTAAAGAGGTGATAAATTTCTATAAGGCAATGAAAAATTAAAAACTTAAATTATCATAAGAAACCTACTTTTGTACTAAAACGTTATTTTCGTCTTTGAGCTTAACTTGTTTTGTGTTAGTTTCTGTTTGAACCTGTGTAAGGTGCTGTAGTTGGTCTTCCAAGAACTTTAGCTGCACAATAGAAATGAGAATAGAATCAGGTACAGGTGAATTTATCTAAACATTAAATTGAAGGATCATTAACTTAAGTGGTTCTGAGTAAAATCTGCGTTTGGCAGAATAAACATTTGAAGATATCTAACAATTTAATGAACAAGTTAAAAGTTATATTGATTTCAATGACAACGCGAATGAATAGATGTTTATCTGTGGAGAATTTCTTGTTTATCTGCTGGTTGTACCTGACAGTCTAAAGCTTCTCTTATCCTACAATAGTTAATTTGGAAATCGGTTAGGATAAGGCAATCAATTTAGGCTGTATATTTTTCTTTGACTTCTCCTATATCACTCTGGTCAGGCCTTGTCTAAACTATCCTTCCTCATCAATCTAATGTCTCTCTCTAATAGATCTCTCTCTTGGACTCATTCTAGGCTGTTCATCTCAGACGGGACTACCTCTGACTTGACCCAGAACTGAACTGCCATTATAATTATCCCAGCTAGCTACCCAGAAGCATTCCACTCTTGTGTTGTTCGCTCATGCATTTTACATAGCCCGAATACTCCATTAGCCATCTGCATAATATGCAAATCCTTTAGCTTTCTCATTCTTAACATGCCTGGATTGACATTTTACTGAAATTAAACATTCATCATTCCGACTACCAAATTACCTCAGTCATTGACTGGGCATCTTAGACTGATAAAATATATAACTTCTGGTCTCTAAAACACTTTTGCACCTGCAAGGCCATTTTAACTACGGACACTGACCTTGTCAGTTCTGACAAAGTAGTAATTTTCATGCAACTTCTCAAGACAGAGACAAAATATTTTAATGTGCTATAAAAATGTGAAACTTTTTTTACCCTCCCATCAACGTTCTGGAAGTTGCCTTCAATATCATCAAATATCTCATCAGAGCCAAAGCTGCTACGTCTAGTGCTGGACGGAGAGTTGCGGGCACTTCTTTGCAATTGGCTGAAATATGTAGTTATTAAATTTTAGATCTTATTACGAGTCGGTGCATATATTTTTAAAGTAAATTATATTATGAAGTGGATTGTGTATTTAAATATAATAGCTCATTAGTGATGATCAACCGAAAGACATTGTATATTTTATCAAATTCATTTAACATATTACAGATATTTCCAACCACCAGCATCACACTGTCATATAAAGAAATAATTTTGAGTGGAAGAAAAAGTACTTATTTGAAAAGTATGAAAGAAATAAGGTTATAAGATCCAATTGTTTTTTACATCTACATTTAGTATCCAATTGTTTTTTACATCTACATTTAGTATCTTTAATAAGCAATAAATACTTCATTATTAAAATGTATAATAATATTAAATGGTATATTATTTTAAAATGCCAAATTTATTGCACTTAAAATTTAAAAATTGTTCCAATAAGGTAATATCCAAAACTTTTGCGTAATTGAATTTAAAATATTGTAAATTTATTACAACTTTAATTCAAAGTTGATTGTATCATGATAAAAATCTGGGTAATTACATTATTATGTAGGCTACTCATTATGTCTTTGGTTTTCCACGTTAAACCTATTGGTAAGCTATTTCAAATTTATTCTATTATTGTACCGTACTTTAAAAATTTCATAATGAAATGTCATGATTACTTTAGAATAGGAAAACAGTAATAACAAAGCTGACAAAGTTTATTACCTCGCAAGAGCTGCTGTTGTGAGTCTGCGACTTGGGCTGCAAGAAATCAATAGAGAACTAAATTAATAAATAATTCTATTTTGCAAATATAAAAATAAAATAAAATGATTTTCTGGTATGCACAGGGTTTCCAAGTAAATGTAATTACGATAAATATTTATAGCATAAACATTTTTTTTAGTGGAAAATTGTTTTTTGTTTAAATACTTTAATTAGTACTTACAGAAAACTTAGCTAAGACTTCTGCTATGTGTATTTGTAAACCCCAATACATGCTTACGCAAACCATTTGCAAAATAACCAACAAAAAACCATTTGCAAATAACCCACAGACAAAAAAAACCAGGCCAATTAAACATATAATATAAATAATAATGAGCCGGATAAAATAGAAATTTAAGGAGTGTGAAGCCTGGCACAGACTTGATAGCTTATTAATGGCAGTGAAAGTTAGAAGAAAGGATAGATCACAATGGTGTTGTGAGAGCTGAAAATGCATTATAGAATATGAAACTTTGTGAAGTGTGAAGCTAAGTAGCATTGAGATATAAAGTGATTTGAAATAGTAAATATATTTAAAAAGATAATTGATATTGGGATTGAATGAAATCAACCCTAACACTTGCTGATCTAAATTTACAAAACTAACACTGAATTTTATTTTATTTTCAGCTTATAAATTACAAACATCGTCAAACAGTTGCTTTAGCAACTCATTCAAGATGGGAAAAAAAAAAGATCAAGAATTTTTTTTTTTAAATTTAAAAAAATATATTATTTTTTCCAATCTATTGTTTCAGTTAGCGGAAGATTTCATTTTTGAAAATTGAAGTTAATGTAAGGCAAAAAAGATGTTAAGATACAGTTTTAGAGGGTGGAAAAAAAAGTTTACAAATTTAGAAAAGGGTGAAAACGTCCTGGAGAAGTAGAGCTTGATATTGCAACATGCTATAACCAGATATATGTAGGCTACAAGAAGGCATGGGGAAAATATACAGCTTCCTAAAATTCCTATCTATAATTACAGGCAATACATTTAGAGCTTCACAACATGAATTTTGAGCGACCAACAATAACGGCTGCCCTACAACATGTATTTATTAGAAGATAATTATAGCAACATCAACGTTAGCGATTTTGTTTGCGTGTAGTTATAGAGTAGTACAACATTCACCCGCGTTATAAGTTTAATATGAGTGAGATGCATTTTAATAAATTTAAAGATATAAGAAAATTAGATTATTGAGTTAGATATTCTGAGGGACTTGTCTGCAAATAAGAACATTAATTCTAGAACCAAAAATCCACAGAAATAGTTGCTATATATATGCTAAAATAAGTGAAAAATTAGCTTCTTAAATTGTATTTGGTTTCAAAATACTTCCCGGACAGATATTGGGATTAAAGAACATTAAGTGAATTATAAAAGCTCAATTCAAATGTGATCCAAATAAAAATAAAATAAAAACCACTACATATAAAGAAACAAAAGGCCCAAAATGCAGAGAAATATTAAACAAGACAAGCTGGCAAGAGTAGATATAATATGCCAAGTATTAGAAGGGACTACCACGATTTTTTATGATGTCTGGATAATGGATCCTTGCGATCTGCTCTTTTTCTCTGTGTTGATGGAGTTCTGCCAATGGAATTCAGGGAATTTTGGTGTGTTTTTTTTTTTCCAATAATGAGTTAAACATGTGCTACTGTGTGCAGTGTGTGCAAATATACTTTAGCCACTTCATAATTCTGGTTCTCAGTTTAAATTAAAGTTCTATTCTTAATGAAGACACCCAGAAAAACTTAAAAAGAATCCAGAATATTGGATTTCAGAAACTAAACTTTTAATTAATTATAAGGCTATAAGCTATCTATAAATATAATGGTATCCCTAAGAGCACGTGTCAAACTCAAGGCCAGCGGGCCACATCCAGCCCGCCGTACAATTATATCACGCCCGTGAGGTGTTAACCGGTGTACAATTATATCCAAGTCAACGCTATGGTGTTTCCCAATGCACACTTTGATGAAAAACTTAGCTTACTTCACGCCAAGTGCGCACTGCGCTTTAGTGACTTTGAAGCACAGAAATGTAACTTCGAGCTGTTTCGTAACCCACAGTTCACTCGTTTCATTCCTGAAGAGATCCCCCAGCTTTGTCTACATGTGCCTCGAACCTTGAGCATCTAGAACATATATGTGTGAGCAACTGTTTTCTGTGATGAAGATTAACAAAACATCACACAAGAGTTGTCTCACTGATGAACACTTGCAGTCCATCATGAGAATCTCAATGAAACAGAATGTTACTTGTTTTTGTAGCCAAGAAAATGTGCCAAACATCCAGCTCTAACAAACTGCCATAATAACAAAAATGGGTGTGCCAACGATTTTTAATTATTAAAACTTTTTTTCCGTTTTCATTTGTATAAATATTTTTTTAAAAAAATATTAATTTTCCGCTTATTGAATGTTTATCCCTTTCTGCCAGTAACCTTACATATGATTTGAGTTTTGCCTTGCCGAGCGATTGAGTTTGACATCCCTGCTTTAGAGAAATAAGAAAAGTAAATTTTTCGACACTTGAGGAAAAAAAAAAAGGTTTATTCCAGAGAATTGTAATATTTAAAAAAATGCTCAAGTTTGGTATGACAGACAACACAGTCTACTTACAAATGCCCTTGGTCAGAAACATCTGCTTCTGATTCAATTTCTCCATAATCTTCATAATTTTCTTCGTCTGTGATCTCTTGACGGCTGAAACAGAGATAATGGATTACTTCATTTCCTTTAAGTGGACATACTAATTTATAAAGAGGTTTTTACCCTGCTTTTGAAACGGTTCAAAATTTCAAATTCGGCTTTTATTTCAGAGTTTAACAAATATAAAAAACACACCGAAACCCCTGGAGAATTACAGGCATCTTCTGTGTGTAGGCTAACTAAATTAATAGTCCAGCAGCGATGGTAACAATAACTTGTGGGGTCATCCCCGCAGCAGGTTGAGAGCCATTAATTGACCTCTATGTATGTGGTATGATTAACCTAAGATTAGATTTTATCATCTCAACAGCAGCAACAACACAAGAATTAACGGTTTGTAAGGAGAGACGAGTAAACCCATAAGAAATAAAGCTTAGGTTTGAATCTACAAATATAAATATATTTTTTGAAAACGTTTTTTTTTTTTTTTTACACGCACGCAAACTCAACCCCCCCCCCCCCCTAAAATAAAATAAAATAATGCAATGTTACAAAATATCTATGGCCAGCATTAACAACATTCATTTTTTAAAACATTTAAAAAATAGTCTTGATTTCATTTCCTGTTTCTTGCCTCCAAACTAAAGCTGGAATCAAGAACAACTGTCCAGGCCTGTATGCAATAAATCAATGGATTGTGTAAGCTATACAAGAGGAGCTTTGATAACTGTGATATGGGGAGGTGCTGTAAGGATGAAGCAATAAAAAATGTAAAATAAACTGATCCACCTTTTCAAAATAGCTTTTATAATGTGAATAGCAAGTGGCAGTGATCTGTGTTGACCACAATTATACCATAATCAATCTGTACAACATGTAACAGACATTTGCACACCAAAGCTCACCTATTTTCATTAATTTCTGATGACTTTCCACTTATTGCACTGTCCCCTTCATCCTCCGAAAGGTTGGGTAGCAGAAAAGGATTTCCATTGAGCTCAGTTTGGGGTAATAGTTGACTGGTGTGAGCGGTGTTCCCACTGACACTGAGATCTATCCCAGAGAAGTCATCGAAATTAGAAAAGTCATATTCTGCATAGGTGTTTTGGCTACTTGACGATGGGCTGGTTTTCTGTCCCTGGGAAAAGGAAAATTAAAAAGAACATTAATCCTAACTGCACAATATCATGAGTGACATGAAGAGAGAACATTAATCCTAACTGCACAATATCCTGAATGACATGAAGAGAGCTGGATTGAGACAAGGACAGTTTCAGTCCTGGGACAAGGAAGGAGGGTAGGGTGCTCATGTGACAAGGAGGGTGCGGTACTCATGTGACAAGGAAGGAGGGTAGGGTGCTCATGTGACAAGGAAGGAGGGTAGGGTGCTCATGTGACAAGGAGGGTGCGGTACTCATGTGACAAGGAAGGAGGGTAGGGTGCTCATGTGACAAGGAGGGTGCGGTAATCATGTGACAAGGAAGGAGGGTAGGGTGCTCATGTGACAATGAGGGTTGGGAGCCCTGTGACAAGGAGGGTGGGGAGCCCTGTGACAAGGAGGGTGGGGAGCCCTGTGACAAGGAGGGTGGGGAGCCTTGTGAGGGTAAAAAACAGGATCAGTTACAGAGTGACATCATTAAATAAGTTATTTTAAAATATAATTATATATCTATATCTTGAGCTTCCTAAAAGCCGGAAGTAAAACAATGGTAGTTGCCATCTATCCTGCCTGGAGCCTCCATGACACAAGGACATGAATATAAACCAATGTTAAACTCTTACCCAGTTGCTAAACTATCAAATTGTATAACATATCCTCTCCCCCCCCCCTCCCCACCCACACAAACACACACTTTTCTGAAAAAAATCCTTAAAATCAATAATTTAAACAAAAGCCAACTGGTTGCCAAACCATGTGAACCAATTAAAAAAACCAAAGCCAATTGGTTTCCAAACCATGTGAACCAATTAAAAAAAACCAAAGCCAATTGGTTGCCAAACCATGTGAACCAATTAAAAAAACCAAAGCCAACTGGTTTCCAAACCATGTGAACCAATTAAAAAAACCAAAGCCAACTGGTTGCCAAACCATGTGAACCAATTAAAAAAACCAAAGCCAACTGGTTTCCAAACCACGAGCCGTTAGGATACCAGCATCGCTTCCCCAACCATTGCACATATGCCAGTCCATGGATTCAGCAACGTACCCTACCAGAACCAGAAACCTAGGGACCCTTACAATTTCAACCTAGCGACTCTTACGAACAGGGGCGTAGCAAGGGTCAGTGTCGGCCCAAGATTTTGCAGCCCCAATTCCTAAAAACAAAAAATCGCTTTAGTTGCCTGAAACCGCCACCTTTAAATATTGAGAAAAAGTTGCCGCCCTGGGTGGATCACCCTCTCCCCCCAGCCCTTCCTTGGCCACTGCTTACGATCTAGCAGCATGTCACCAGTAGCAGAACTGGAAATAGGTCGGGGGGGGGGGAATCACGTTAGAGGCAGATCATCCCTGTTGTCAAGGCTAGTTGGTGTAATCATTGCAAGAACTGGAAATAGGTCGGGGGGGGGGAATCACGTTAGAGGCAGATCATCCCTGTTGTCAAGGCTAGTTGGTGTAATCATTGCAATAGGGGGGGTGGGGGTGAAAGTTAAAAAAATAAAACTAATGAACCATTTAAGAATGTAAACCTCTACCTATTCTACCTAGTCATAGAAGAGACTCGGCTCTACTCCCTCCATCATCTGGTGGTCTATGTCAGGTATCCGAAATAAACAACTCCCAATGTCACACATCTTGATCTCTGCAGCCTAAGCAGTTTATAATAGTGCTGTTAGTTAAAAAAACGGGAATGACAGAAACTTGCCAGATTTCTCTGACTTCCCATGTATTTTTTTTATTATTATTTTTTTTTCTTTTCCACTTAATTTTGGAGCTACAGACAGTAGCCAAAATCCAGGATTTCATCAAACACCCTGTTCGCAGCTGTTACCTTTAACTTTAAGCAAGACAAGGTAAGAAATTGTTCACTTTGTTTGGTTAACAGGCTTTCTCATCAACCACTGCACAATGTTTGGTTAACAAAAGTTGGCCTGTCGACACAGGACTGACACACTCATGAGTGATAGGTAACAGGCTCGTGATTGACAGCATGAATTATTTCCTTTGAAAAAAAAAAAAAAAAGGCCGCGTAGAAGAGGTTACGACTTACTATAGGTGTGTTTGGGGGGGGGGGGGGGGGGGGGGGGGGGGTGGGTTCATAAAGGCAAAGCCTATAAGAGCACGAAAGGATTCACTGGTACAGATTAGTTAAATTGTATCAAAATTAGAAAGCAGGCATTTCCAATGGTTAAGTTAAAATGTATTGGCCAGATACAAACAATGTAATAAAGGTGTAACCTTGAAAAACCACAGAATGGCTATCCACCTAGTTATAGATGGGCCATTAATTCGATATTGTATTTGAATAAAAGCCCAATAGCCCTACCTACCGTCTAAATCAGTGGCTCTCAACCTTTCTAATGAGGCGACCCTTTAATACATTTCCTCATGTTGTGGCGACCCCCAACCACAAAATTATTGTCGTTGCTTCTTTATAACTGCAAAGTATACTTGTTTTCCGATGGTCTTAGGCGACCCCTGGGAAAGGGTCGTTCGACCCCCAAAGGGGTCGCGACCCACAGGTTGAGAACCGCTGCTCTAAACCGAACTTATATCACAGATCATAGGAAAGATCTTCTCATGATAATCTTCCTTTCAGACTCAAAATCTCCCAAGTAAGCTCTGCACCACACTAGCTTTCACCTAGCTGTCTCAAGTAAGCTCTGCACCACACTAGCTCTCACCTAGCTACTGGCTACTTCAAGTAAACTCTGCACAACACTAGCTCTCACCTAGATATCTCAAGTAAGCTCTGTATTGAATCCTGAGGTGGTGTGTGTGTGTGGGGGGGGGGGTAAACGACTGATAAAATCATTAAAATTGAAATAGTTGACACTAAACATCAATCTCAAAGTATGATGATGAATTACCTCGGCACGACCTTCACCTTGCTCCAGCAGCTCACTTGACATACTGACTCCAACGTCGCAACGTGAAATCAAACGCCAAAGATTGCCCCAGATAACCCAAACTCATAACTAGACCGTGATCACTTCCTGTCCACTTGAAGTCAGTGTGGCCCACGTCAGAGAAATCACGGCCCTTTGTGGTTCAATGTTTTGTTTTTTTTTCCTTTAAAAAGGAAAAGGAAGTGAAAAACAAGTCAACTTGACAAGACTTGTCACCACTACGACACCCTGGCCGCTCGAAACTATCTTGTCAAATTCTGAAGGTCGGTCGCTTACAGCACATTCGTTGGCCCACGTTATATATCAAAGCAGTCGTTTGATTAACTTTAAACATATTTCACGTTCGAACACAAGTAACACAACGCTTTGTTGTCGATGGCGTGGTCCATAGTATGCCTCGGCACACAATCACAAAGCGGTATTTAGAGACCGCATCGAGAAGCAGGAATACCCACAGTGCCGTAACTATTTTTAATTACAAGCAGGGTGTGTAGGTTTAGCCACTGCAAGTCTGGGCTCCTTTGACGACTCTTTGATACCAACGATCGCAGGGGAAGTAAATTCACATTATCAAGTATACACATTTATTATTTATAAGATCAGCTGGAAATACCGTGGGGGAGAGGGGGGGGCGATGACCCGAGTACGAAATAGATCACCACGACGACACACGCTGGTAGTTAGCCTTACAGAATCGGTGCATAATTCGTTGGCACCAGGACAACACAAAATCCTCCAGCGCACGAAAGGAATCACAACACAGACTATAAATACCAATCGTGCTGACAAGCAGACGACGGCGGGAAAAAAAAAACTGGTTTAACAACAACCTCGGTACCGGTAGCCGGTAGGTGGGAATAGCGGCATGGGGAAACTCAACACAAACTAAAGAGCGCCGAGAGAGAGAGAGAGAGAGAGAGAGAGAGAGAGAGAGCGAGGTTGGTTAATTACGTTTGATTGGCTGGTTGCAGACATGTGCAGGCTCACTGCTTGAGGGAATGCTTTTCTACGAGGTCTTCATTTTAGTCTGGACCTAAAATAAACAGGGCCTAGGCCCTAAGTAAGGCTTATTAAGTCATCGGGGAAACAATTCGTTGTTTAATCTTCGCAAGAAGAATTTTCCGTGAAGGTTCTTCTCCAAATAACTATTATAAACGAACTTAACATATCGATAACTCTAAAATTATTAGGAAGCAACCGATTTAAAAGAATAAATGAAAATATAGATGTGCGCTTCACTAATTTATAAAAAAAAAATAATAATAAAAAAATAAAATAATAATAAGGTGTAAGGGGAGCAACTCAATTATAAATATTGGGATTGAGTTCCATTCACAGAAATGGTTATTTCCCTTTAATTTGTGTTCGTTCTCAAACTTCAAGCTAACGTCACATTTCAGATGAACGCCTATTAAAATATGTGAAAATTAAAGTAATGCAAAAGAAAATAGATTGATTAAAACTCTGAAAAGCATAGTGTATTTTTAAAAAAATCTTTTCCACTGGAACAAATAGCCACCTCTCTTAATTACCAACCGAGTAACACAGAATGTTAGGCCAAATATTTCAAATCTCCACAGTTTTTACAGGCAAGCATATTTTTTTTTTTAAAGGATTCGCTTTCATTTGTAACATTTTTGAAACTATGAAGCAAGCAAATTGAAATATTCGTGTGAAAACATTTCTATGCATTTTTTTTTTCCTTCTCATTTATCCACCGTACACGAGACCAGAGGCGTAGCGAGAGTGTTTGGCGCCCGGGGGACAAGATTCATTTTAAAGCGCCCCCTTTTCTTTTTTCAACTCTCAAATCCATTATTTTCATCAATAAAATAATATCAAAGCACATTTGGCGCCCCCAACTAGCTGGCGCCAGGGGACATTTGTCCCCCCCCCATTGCCCCCCTTCGCTACGCCTCTGCACGAGGCCATGAGCCTATTCAAAATTATTACAAGCAAGTCATTTTCTTTCAGATTATTACGCATTGTTAGCGACTCTCCCACCGGAATGGGATGACGACACTCTCCCACCGGAATGGGGTGACGACACTCTCCCACCGGAATGGGATGACGACACTCTCTCACCGGAATGGGATGACGACACTCTCCCACCGGAATGGGGTGACGACACTCTCCCACCGGAATGGGGTGACGACACTCTCCCACCGGAATGGGATAACGACACTCTCCCACCGGAATGGGATGACGACGATGACACAAAACTGAATAGCGTAACACCGCACGACCTTTAAAAAAAACAAAGTTGAGAGAGAGAGAGAGAGAGAGATAGATTGAGAGGGAGAGAGGAGGGAAACCAGAGAAAGTTTGAGAGACAGAGAGAGAGAGGGAGAGAGAGAGAGAGAGAGAGAATGAGCGTGAATGAACACCCAACAAAGATCGCAATGAGTCGGTCATTCTGCCATGTAGTAACACCATTCCCGTAACAACATGATGTTGTCGTTAAGTTCAGGGGCGGATACCGTCACATCGCTGTGAGTTTGAAGAAGCTTAGCGCCCCCCCCCCCCTTTTACCTTTGATGGGATACGACTCTGCGCCGCCCGTAACAAATGTTGACCCACATAACAAGATCTCATCAAATCCTGCCAGGAATGCGAACCACAACAACACGTCACCATTGTTACATCCCCACGCCCGCCCCGCGCTCCCACCCTTGAAATAAATCTATAGCCCGTCGCAAACCTTTTCTGTACGCGATGAGATTGGGGGGGGGGGG
>CAXITT010000835.1:221508-242807 GCA_964033795.1 Lymnaea stagnalis | reverse complement strand
TTAGTCACTTTCTCCATCAGTCTTTAGTCACTTTCTCCATCAGTCTTTAGTCACTTTCTCCATCAGTCTTTAGTCACTTTCTCCATCAGTCTTTAGTCACTTTCTCCATCAGTCTTTAGTCACTTTCTCCATCAGTCTTTAGTCACTTTCTTCATCAGTCTTTAGTCACTTTCTCCATCAGTCTTTAGTCACACCAGATGTCACTTTCTCCATCAGTCTTTAGTCACACCAGATGTCACTTTCTCCATCAGTCTTTCGCCACTTTCTCCATCAGTCTTTAGTCACTCTCTCCATCAGTCTTTAGTCACTTTTTCCATCAGTCTTTAGTCACTTTCTCCATAAGTCTTTAGTCACTTTCTCCATCAGTCTTTAGTCACTTTTTCCATCAGTCTTTAGTCACTTTCTCCATCAGTCTTTAGTCACTTTCTCCATCAGTCTTTAGTCACTTTCTCCATCAGTCTTTAGTCACTTTCTCCATCAGTCTTTAGTCACTTTCTCCATCAGTCTTTAGTCACTTTCTCCATCAGTATTTAGTCACTTTCTCCATCAGTCTTTAGTCACTTTCTCCATCAGTATTTAGTAACTTTCTCCATCAATCTTTAGTCACTTTCTCCATCAGTATTTAGTCACTTTCTCCATCAGTCTTTAGTCACTTTCTCCATCAGTCTTTAGCCACTTTCTCCATCAGTCTTTAGTCACTTTCTCCATCAATCTTTAGTCACTTTTTCAATCAGTCTTTAGTCACTTTCTCCATCAGTCTTTAGTCTCTTTCTCCATTAGTCTTTAGCCACACCGGATGTCACTTTCTCCATCAGTCTTTAGTCACTTTCTCCATCAGTCTTTAGCCACACCAGATGTCACTTTCTCCTTCAGTCTTTAGCCACACCAGATATCACTTTCTCCATCAGTCTTTAGCCACTTTCTCCATCAGTCTTTAGCCACACCAGATGTCACTTTCTCCATCAGTCTTTAGCCACACCAGATATCACTTTCTCCATCAGTCTTTAGCCACTTTCTCCATCAGTCTTTAGTCACTTTCTGCATCAGTCTTTAGTCACTTTCTCCATCAGTCTTTAGTCACTTTTTCCATCAATCTTTAGTCACTTTCTCCATCAGTCTTTAGTCACTTTCTCCATCAGTCTTTAGTTACTTTCTCCATCAGTCTTTAGTCATTTTCTCCATCAGTCTTTAGCCACACCAGATGTCACTTTCTCCTTCAGTCTTTAGCCACACCAGATGTCACTTTTGTCCATAGCTCTTTAGCCACACCAGATGTCACTTTTGTCCATAGCTCTTTAGCCACACCAGATGTCACTTTTGTCCATAGCTCTTTAGCCACACCAGATGTCACTTATCTGCATTACTCTTTTGTCACACCAGATTTCACTTATGTCCATAACTCCTTTGCCACACCAGATGTCACTTTTGTCCATAACTCTTTAGCCACATCAGTTGTCACTTTTGTCCATAACTCTTTAGCCACACCCGTGGCCAATTCCCCCCCCCCCCATAAATCTTTATCCACACCAGATGTCACTTATCTGCATTACTCTTTTGTCACACCAGATTTCACTTATGTCCATAACTCCTTTGCCACACCAGATGTCACTTATCTCTATTACTCTTTCGCCACACCAGATGTCGCTTTTCTCCATAACTCTTTAGCCGCACCAGACGTCATTATTCTCCATTAAACATTCTCCATACCAAGCCACAATCAAATAGCCTTAACTCATGTGGACAATTCACACGGCTACGTGAATGTGGGTACAGAGAGACGGACGTCCGGGCTTCGGTACTCAAAGCATATTTGAAAAAACAGTGCTTCGAACGAAAACGCTGTTCAGCGCGCTACTAACCATTTCAAGTCTAGACGACTGAGAGAGCGGTGAGTACAGCCACAACAAATGTTAGTTCTGTACAGCACGAGTGCTGTGTGGTGCTGAAATGTTTATACAACACTGCCACAGCGTGACGCTTGATTCAAACATGAGAACGTTATTCACAACGGACAACATTCTCATGCATTCAACCAGCTTTAAACTATAAAAAAAAAAGAAAGAACCTTCAAAGCAATTTTTAAAATAAACGTCTTATAAATTTAAATTAAAGCACCACTCAAGCAGTATCCCAGAGGGTTGATCAAAAGGTCTCAATTACACTTCCAAACTCGATTCTCATCCATGTTTATGCAACGTTGGACGGTTGGTAGTTCTCTCACTGTCGCAGCAATCTCTTGGTGTTTTTAACAGAAGTTCCATTTTCAGAAAACTCATCATAGAAAGTGGTCAGTTCAGGAACGGAAACCAGAAAATCTTTCTTCAATCGCCAATAGTAGACTCCGGTTGCACGCTGCTCTTAACTTAGCTCGGTCACATTATCAATTGTCCCTTTTTGGTGTCACCAGGTGCGGAACGCAACCCCCCCCCCCCTTTTCAGTGACGCCACTGAGCCTCGGAGCCTCAATGCCAGGATAGCTCTCCATGTAATCACACATAATTGTTAATTTGTTGACGTTCGTGCCTCAAAACGAACGAAATGTCTGGTTTTGTGGTCACCTTACACTTGGGGGGTCATCACGACGTTCAGCAGACGACCGAGTTCGACCATCAACGGTGCACCAGTGAGGAGGGCGGCTCTGATGTAATAAAGTAGATCTACTTTTGTAAGGAGTCGTCCAGCAAAGACATCCCGCTGACAATTTTTTAGATATGTCCCACTGACAAAAATTTGTGTAACGTCACATACCAAACATAGGATCTACCCCACCCCACCGCCGAAACACCACACCTAAAAAAATAAAAACATACATACACATTTCATAACTAAATTAAGATTTTATTTTATTCTTTCCCACTGACAAAAATTTGTGTAACGTCCCATAACAAACATAGGATCTACCCCACCCCACCGCCGAAACACAAACTGTCACTTTCCTTAGACACCCCCCCCCCAACCACTACCTTGTTCCACAGCGTGACGTACTTGATGAACGAACCCCAAGCTGCCTTATGAATTAGTGAAATTAATATCTGTATTTATTTCCCTTTCTTTATTTTCTTGTGTTTAACTAGTGTTTTTTAAATTTTTAAATTATTTTATTTAGTGTGACTTGTGTTATTCTGCGTCCGTCACGAGTTGTCTTCCATTCATTTAAGACTTAAAGCAGATGGAAATGTAAGGCGGAACGTAAGCCTTAAATTACACGCTAAGCACAAAAAAAAAAAGGAACACGTGACTCTACTTGTTTAGGTCGGGGGTTCTTAAACTTTTTGGACATCCCACCCACCTCTTGATTTCCAAATAGAACTACCACAAAATCACGCGAACGTGTATGAGTTAAGCCACTGCGTCGATACAAATAAAGTGACATCAAAATTGTACTGCTGTCGTTACCTTGGTGGGGAGGGAATGGTGAGGTGACACGTGCGTTGACCCGATGCGAGAAGGTGGTTGGGGGAATACCGTGGGTACAAGCCAGCGGTTGTGAGCATCGAGACCTAAGCGAAGGTCTTGAATGGGCGTATGTGTATGTGTGTGTGGGGGTGTGTGCCTTTGTGCACGGCTAAAAATAGATGGGGAATAACCGCCATGACGTCGTAACACGTAAGATGAACAACAACACCTGGAGCACTTTGCAGAGGGGGAGGCTGTGACGTATTTTGTCAGAAACTCGTCCAGGGCGTCTCACACGTCATTGTTATGACTTATCCATTTATGGGTTAAATTATTGACGTCACTGGTGATATGAATTTGTTTTAATCACGCCCTTGTACGCGAAAGTTGCAACATTTTCCATGCAAATAATCGATTGCACATTTCTGAAATATAATGTTTGCGATTACTATCGATCCCGGCAAGTCTAGCCAACTAACATATCAACAATGACTTGTGGGTAGACGACCTTGGCAGCCTTGACGGGCCCAACAAGTCCATTCTACTCGGCTGCTCACACGTCGCTGGTGAAAGAACCAGACCTGTTTACCCTCAAACTCTTACAATCGTACAATATCATCACAAAATCGTTCAACACGTTATATTTTTGTAAAAAATAAACAAAATCGTACATTGTACGCCAAAATCGTAAGAGTAAACAGTTCTGAAGAACGCACGCGACTCGGAAGTAGAGAAGTAGACATTGCAATAGCGCACAAAAATTACAGATTTTCTTCTTCGTTTAAAAAAAAACAAATTTTTTTTTTTTAAAAATATGCCCAATTCATTTCCAACTTGACTTGGCACAAGGATGAAAGCGGTTCATGCTGAAATAACATTCCCTTTAACGAGATCCCCCACGCCATTCCCATGATGAGCATGGCGCACCGGCAAAAATTGAGCTAACCAGGCGTGAGTTGCCGTTATTTGAAAACGTTGACCTGAGCGGTCACCTGAGGTGACTTGTCATTCACGCTACACACTGACACCGTTATTTTGATTCGGATTGAATCTATGAAAATGTATCTGTGTCCCCATTTGGAAACATTGCATGCTCCCTATTCATATAAATATCAAGATGGCATAGGGGTCTCATTGCCCCCCCCCCACACTTCCCAAACATCAAGATTGGCATCGGGGTCTCATTGCCTCCCTACACTTCCCAAACATCAAGATTGGCATAGGGTCTCATTGCCCCCCCCCACACTTCCCAAACATCAAGATGGCATATGGGTCTCATTGCCCCCCACACTTCCCAAACATCAAGATTGGCATAGGGGTCTCATTGCCCCCCACACTTTCCAAACATCAAGATTGGCATATGGGTCTCATTGCCCCTCACACTTCCCAAACATCAAGATTGGCATAGGGGGTCTCATTGCCCCCCCCCCAACACTTCCCAAACATCAAGATTGGCATAGGGGTTTCACTGCCCGCCCCACACTTCCCAAACATCAAGATTGGCATGGGGGTCGCATTGCCCCCGCCCCCCCCAACTTTCCAAACATCAAGATGGCGTGGGGGTCTCACTGCCCTCATTTAAACACCAAACCAAACATCGCCATCACCGCTCATCTGATAAGGTGATGGACATTGGGGTTATCAGAGCATGCTAATCAATATCCGCCATCAGTCCTTCAGTCCTATCATCTGATCACTCTGCCCACTACCCTGAGATAAAACGGGATACACTGGGCATAGCGGTAGACAACTTCGACATTAGAGTTATGATCTGGACTTAAGCTCCCAGATGAACCAATTGGAGTTAGAATCTAGACTTTAGCTCCCAGATGAACAAATTGGAGTCATAATCTGGACTTAAGTGCTCACAGGTGAACAAATTGGAGTCATAATCTGGACTCCAGTGTTCACAGATGAACAATGGCGTCACACACACATTTGTCATCAATCGCATACAACGATACAACAAACAGCAGTGTTAAGATGTTACACACTTAAGTTAAGATGTTACAAACTTAAGTTAAGATGTTACAAACTTAAGTTAAGATGTTACAAACTTAAGTTAAGATGTTACAAACTTAAGTTAAGATGCTACAAACTTAAGTTAAGATGTTGCAAACTTAAGTTAAGATGTTGCAAACTTAAGTTAAGATGTTACAAACTTAAGTTAAGATGTTACAAACTTAAGTTAAGATTTACAAACTTAAGTTAAGATGTTGCAAACTTAAGTTAAGATGTTGCAAACTTAAGTTAAGATGTTACAAACTTAAGTTAAGATGTTGCAAATTTAAGTTAAGATTTACAAACTTAAGTTAAGATGTTGCAAACTTAAGTTAAGATGTTGCAAACTTAAGTTAAGATGTTACAAACTTAAGTTAAGATGTTGCAAATTTAAGTTAAGATTTACAAACTTAAGTTAAGATGTTGCAAACTTAAGTTAAGATGTTACAAACTTAAGTTAAGATGTTACACACTTAAGTTAAGATGTTACAGACTTAAGTTAAGATGTTACAAACTTAAGTTAATATGTTACAAACTTAAGTTAAGATGTTACAAACTTGAATATTTTCCCCGTCGTGTCCATCCTGTATCAGAGGTCAGCAGCATCGTCAGCGAGGAGCCGTTTTGTATCAATTATTTGATTCTTACATCTGCTAAGGAAATATTTTGGTAGCCGCATGTCGTTAAAGAGTAGTGGGGGGGGGGGAGCCGCATCAATTCCCAGATTTATACAGTACCTATACCATGTTAAATATCACCGTTGGGCAAGATTTAAAAGATAATAATTGATGGACTGCATTCAAGTTGTGTATAAGAAATATAAGAACAGGGTAGGCTAGATTTGAATTCATTGACAGGACAAAAGATTTTGACGTTTAGGCTTAGAGAGCCTTCATGAGAAAACAAGACAAAAAGAAGTATGACAAGTATCAGATCACAGTAAGAGAAAAACTTAAGAGATTTCCTTTAGTTGCCGGAAGTAGGATTACAGGAAGTGAAAGAATATAAATATTGGTACTGTGAAAAATAAGGTGGAGAATCTTAACGGACCAAAATATATTTACGGATACATAAAATCTATGGAATAAAAAAAAAAGAAAAAAAGAAAAGCAATACAGGGAAATTGAGAAACATTAGTAAGAGAGTATTTGATTTGAGAAACATTAGTAAGAGAGTATTTGATTTGAGAAACATTAGTAAGAGAGTATTTGATTTGAGAAACATTAGTAAGAGAGTATTTGATTTGAGAAACATTAGTAAGAGAGTATTTGATTTGAGAAACATTAGTAAGAGAGTATTTGATTTGAGAAACATTAGTAAGAGAGTATTTGATTTGAGAAACATTAGTAAGAGAGTATTTGATTTGAGAAACATTAGTAAGAGAGTATTTGATTTGAGAAACATTAGTAAGAGAGTATTTGATTTGAGAAACATTAGTAAGAGAGTATTTGATTTGAGAAACATTAGTAAGAGAGTATTTGATTTGAGAAACATTAGTAAGAGAGTATTTGATTTGAGAAACATTAGTAAGAGAGTATTTGATTCATAGCATGTGGAGAAAAGTATATGGTACCGAAAAGCCAAATAAATTTGTTTTCCATTTTCACTCTCTCAGGTGTGTTTGTGCAAGAAATTAGTGCCATGATGGATACACACAATTCACCTTTATGTTGCCCTCTGTTGAAGTGTGAAGAGACCTGGGGAAAGTTTACCTTATTCAATCTTTCGAAGATGTATCAGTACCCATGCCAGTTTTAAACAGCACCAAGATGGCTGCTCCAGTTTCGTCCCCAATCCACAGATCAATTAACACTTCCATTTCATTCGGTGATAATTTTGTAGTTAATTAACACTAGAAGTTAATTGGGTTGGGGGGGTGGAACCTGTGATATACTGTGAGTAATTAACATTGGAAGTTGTTTGGGAAATCAGAGCCGCCATCGATCATACGTATTCGGTCGGTGGGTGTGTATGCTAAATTAACGTACAACTCCATTGTTAACAGTTAGTGGAACAGAACAATTATACTTCGCAATCTTAGGAAAATATATATTTATATATAAACCAGGGGGTTCTTAACCTTTTGCATTCAACTTATTTTCAGCACCCTCGATTGATTTCAAAATATTTCCCACAACCCCCTCCCCCCGCGGATTAAAAAAAAAAAAGGAAGTTGCCTCTTTGGTTTAATGCCTACAGGTACAGGTGTCGCCTCCTGTCAAACTTAAAACTATTTAATTTAAATGTAGATGATAGTGGTGAGTTGTAATAAATTATCTCGAAATTTATTCGTTTTTTTTCATTTTCGTGTTATTTAACAAAAAAAATGTATAAATGATGATATAGCTGACGCAACATCTATATACAAGCTTTCAGCTGTTTACTTAAACAATCAGCTCTTGTAATTTCAATGTTTAACTTGAGTCTTTTTTCGGACCCCCCACCCCCACCCACTTTTTTTATAAAAAAAAAAACAAACATCCCCACCCCCAAGTAAATTTTTGCTTCAAAGATTTCTGGGTCTTCTCACATCCACTGACCCACTTTGTGGGGTGCGGGCATCATTGGCTAAGAACCCTTAATAAAAATAGAGCATATAATTCAAAAATAAATCACAAATCGAAAAAGTTTGCACGAAACATGTCCCCCCCCCCCCCCCCCAACAACAACCAATAACTCGTTGGGCTTTTGTTTACAAGAAGAAATATGATGGAAACATAGGCAATAAGAAAAAAGTAACTTTTTACGCAAATTACGGAACGATTATTGATAATTCACAGGCTGTAATGAAGATTGACAAGGCATGGGTCTAACAATAACTAAATTTGTCAGCGATGAAACGACGCAAAGGGCAGCTTCTTCTTTACAACATGTTATACCAGTATTATAATTAAATGTACAATGACCAGTGTCTATAGCACAGTGGTTCTCAACCTTACTCGTGCCGCGACCCTTGAATACAGTTCCTCATGTTGTGGCGGCGACCCCCCGAACACAAAATTATTTTTCGTTGCTACTTCATAACTGTTGAGTTTATGTATTTCCCGATGGTCTTAGGCAGAGGCGTAGCGTGGTGGGGGCAGGGGGGCAGATGTCCCCGGGGGCCAGCTAGTTAGGGGTGCCAAAATGTGCTTTGATATTATTTTATTGATGAAAATAATGGGTTTTAGAGTTAAAAAAAAAGAAAAAGGGGCGCTAAAAATGGATCTTGTCCCCGGGCGCGAATCTTGTCCCCGGGCGCGAATCTTGTCCCCGGGCGCGAATCTTGTCCCCGGGCGCGAATCTTGTCCCCGGGCGCCAAACACCCTCGCTACGCCACTGGGGTCGCGACCCACGGGGTGAGAACCGCTGCTATAGGACAACCTTGTCTATACCAGTACTAAAACTACATGTACAATTACGAGTACCTCCCGACTAGCTGTAATAAACCAGGTGTACCATTAAACACATTTTGTAAAGCCTGGTACCACTGGGGTTATTGCCACAATTAGGTCACGGTCACACTCAGTCATCCTCTTAGTTAGATGGCATTTCAGTGACCTAATAAATAAATTTTTCACGGGACATTGTGGGTACAGTGTACCCTGAAAATAACACAAACCATTGGGATCAAAGTCAAGGTGGTGCTATTTGCAGGTTCAACAGCGTTAACAAAGGCTAGGGACAGCGCTATTTCAAGGTTCATTATTTCCAGATTTCGCTTCACTTGAGATGGGAAAAAATAAACAAAAAAAAAAGAAAAAAAAACCTTAAACAACAACAGAACCTTTGCACTTCCTATCTCTCTGATTCCCAGCGTAACCAAAAAGATAAGATTATATGGCTGATAAGACAGCTATAGCGTATCGCCAGTGTTTATAGCATCTTTCACGCCCATAAAAACATCCGATAAGGAGTGAGGCGACACACAGCAACGACTTGACGGGAAACTTATGCTACGCTGGTCTCTGACCCATGCCCCCCCCCCCCCCCCCGATAGTTTGATGCGTGGCCGCCGATTAAAACAATAAACTTGTTTAAAAAAAAAAAAGACCTAGGATTTCAAAGTATTTTTAAATCCTTCATATTATTACTTAGCTTTCGTTCGTGTGTTTCTTTCTTTCTTTCTTTCTGTCTGTGTGGCAAAATCTTTGGACGGCTAACTGACCCACTTCCCGTCAACACATCGAGATGAAACTAGGCACATAGCCTCCTTTGGCGATGACAAAACATTATGTCAAATGTTCAGCCTCAACCCCCAACCCCCACAATTCAGGTTCGCCTGTTTTATCACGGGAAAGATGCGGGAAATATCATTCCACAGATTTCACGAAAGAAAATTCCCGATAACTGCGCCAAATGAAATCCTTCAAAATATCGCACGTGCGTTTGGTGCGTAATACGTTCTTTTCTTTTTCAGAAATTTCTGAAATAGTTGTTGTGATAAATCTGCGGCGTGAAGTGGGTGGGATATTAGAATATCGAAGTGGCTATTCGTACCCGGGTACCAGAAGTGAGAGGTTGGGATTCAAAAACTATTAACAAAATTTTATTGTTGGGTTTGTAAGACAAAAGATGGACACAGGCACGCAACGCCGCCATTCGCACCCGGGTACCATTAGACTCAAGCTATTCGGATGTCATTGGTGGTAGTTTATTTTAGTTAAACCGAAGAAGTAAGTTTACAAACATACAGTCCATTCAATTATCTTTCATTTGATACCTCATTTTGTCTTACAAACCCAACAATAAAATTTTAAATAGTTGTTTAATCCTAACCTCTCACTTCTGGTACCCGGGTACGAATAGTCGCAGCCTTAGAGTATTATTGTAAAGAGATTTATACCAAAAACATCTCTTTTTACGGGCCGTTTAGTTTAAATTTGAATCATTGTCTTAGAGTTGAAATGATATCGTAATTTCAATAATAATCCTATCCAAGCGGCTTACTGGAGTTATTGCCACTCGGGGTGGGCCAAAATTTTTACCGAAAAAAAATTCCACAAACTGCGGATGGTCGAAAACACCACCCCCTCCTTAAGAAGGAAAAAAAAAAGTACAACCCGGGGTTGACCGCCCCCCCCCCACACCCTCCTCCTACGCCAATACCACCACTGGTCTCTAAACGTCTGCTGCAGGGGGTTCATTTTTAATGGGGTTTTCATTAAAGAAATCGTTAAAAATACAACACATGAAATACACAGACAAACGAATGAATGTTGAGATGTGACACATGAGGTAAGCATTAACGAAAAATCAATCCCGACTTCTGAAGCGCTTCAACGAATTACAATTTAATTGTGTCGCAAGGTAAGTTAACATTGTGAATGAATTACTAAAATGTATCGACGTCTTTTCCTTTAGTCCAGGCCTTCACAACTCAAAATTAGATACTCTTTTGAAAAAAAACTTGTGCGGGCAAAAAAAAATAAAATAAAATAGGACAGGACTTGTGCGGGGCATAAGAAAATAGGACAGGGGGGGGGGAAGCTATTAAGAAAATAGTAAGAATAATTCGTTACTTCGCGGGCCACAAAGCGGGTGCTGACGGGCCGCATGTGGCCCGCGGGCCTGCTTTAATCCAATGAAAAGCTTTTTTTTTTTTAAATGTAACAGGGGCGTGGGTCACCCTGCCTCAGTAAAATGGTGTCGGGACTCATAAAAAGAGTTGTGAACTTGTATGTTCTCGTAGAGCGAACAATGACCGGAAGAACAACGACAGGAGCGAAGAGTGTAGGACAAGAAAAAAAGACATGTCAAAGCTGAGAGAGGGTTGGACGTCAGCGATGTGATGACAGGTGTTTCTTCTTTGACCGGTGTCAAAGGTAGGAATGACCTTGGCAGTGGCTACCCCATTAAGTAAAAAAGTAAACAATACCTCGATGCCAGTCAGGTTTAACGCCGTGGACATTTGCAAGGGGGGGGGTTAGTGTGGGGGTAGGGGGCTTAGGGGTGGGGGTGTGTCGGCCCCGGTTATTGATGTTGATGAACAAAGTTACAAGTCGTCTTAAGGCTATCTTAACACCTGGTACACACCCCTGCGGCATCTTACTCGTCTGACATCTGAAGAGGGGACTAGGTCATACTGAAGATCACCCCATTGGCTATCTTTAAATCTGACGGCTTGTTAAAGTATGCAAGCTTTTGCGTCCACCAGCCCCCCCCCCCACCCACTCCCTCATTCTTTTTGTTTGTTTCAAGCTAGGAGTACAGTAAAATGGATTAGTGGATTAGAAAATGTGCGTGTGTGTGTGTGTGGGGGGTATTTTATACCGCAAATTTTGGATTCAATCAAGGTTTCTGATAATAATTTCACCTCCATCGTGATCATCTACATTAGAAATGACGAACAAAGTTTTCCCATGAGCTGCTGCAATGAGACAAGACAGAGATCAACACCGGGTCAACGGCTGGAGCGGGATGCGACTAAACATCGAGTGAGAAATACAAACACAAGTCTGGAGAGTTAGGGAATTCCAGGCGTCAAATTCAATCCAAACTGAGCGGCCATACAAATACGTTTCAACGTCCACTTACCTCAGAGAAAAAGGTGCAGCATTTGCAATGACCACTTTTCTATGAGAAACGGTCAGAAATGGTAATGACCACTTTTCTTTGAGAAACGGTCAGAAATGGTAATGACCACTTTTCTTTCAGAAACGGTCAGAAATGGTAATGACCACTTTTCTCTGAGAAACGGTCAGAAATGGTAATGACCACTTTTCTCTGAGAAACGGTCAGAAATGGTAATGACCACTTTTCTTTGAGAAACGGTCAGAAATGGTAGCAGCAATTTCCAATTCTCTCAGAAATAAAGCAAAGGGTTGCAGCAATGTCCAGTCCACTTATGTAGGTCAGTTATTTAACACGAAAGGCCACTCGCTGGACATATAACGGCACGAAAAATAGTTTAGTAAAACACCGACAACATCGAAACCTGTCAACATCTAATTCTGACAGGTAATTAATTCGCAGAGTCATCGATCTCCAATAGTTTTATTGGTTTATTGGAGGTCAAAGAACTTTTTTTCACTCAAACACGTAGATTTCAATTTGAGACAATTAACTATAATACCGCAGTAAATGGGGAAGAAGATATTTAATTCCATGTAGTTTATGTGAAATACGAGATATCATCCACGATTCTATCAAGAACAAAAAGAGAGCCTCATGATGGGTTTGGGGACCGCTGAAGTCTATGACATAAGACGAACCTTATTTTAAAAAAATCGTTTTTCTATAACAAAGAGCGACCAAATTGTTTTAGTATTTTATGCATTCTTTTGCACCTAGTATTTTCTTACTACTGACAGCTTGAATTTCATTGTAAGAATAAATGATGTACCACAATCCACATAATGACATAAGAAATCAAATTCTGTCTATGTTTATCCTTAGATTTGCTGTTGTCACTGGCACAAATGAAGCGCAAATTATAGTTTTAGAGTAGGATAAATGGGATTTGCGAGGAAATTCAACTCTGAACTGGGTGGGGGGGGGGGGAGAAAATTCACGCCCTTGACCCGAATGAACATAACCCCAACATGAGAAAGAGATAAAAGAAAAATTAACTCCTCCCCTAGAGATGTGCGTAGGATGTGTGTGTGTGCAGTTGGGGGGGGTTGTCCCCCCCCCCAGGCGGCACTAACCCTAGCTACGCCACTGCCAAGAGATGCATTCATTTTAATCCCGAACCAATGAGCAGCTAAGAGTTACTGAGTGAAATTCACCAAATTCAACGTTTACGCATGTACAATTATAATATTATTAAAATGCGTCCATACTTTAACTTTAGTACCCTATCTACATACAGACCCTTGAGTTACAGCATAGATCCCTACTTTAACTTTAGTACCCTATCTACATACAGACCCTTGAGTTACAGCATAGATCCATACTTTAACTTTAGTACCCTATCTACATACAGACCCTTGAGTTACAGCATATATATTTTATTTCAGCTCATTTGCATCGCTTATTTAAATCCACATAGAAATGTGAGTTAATGATCATCAACAATTGTTATACCTGACTAAACGGACTTCTTATGAAGGCACTCTTCCATCATAACATCGCCATCACACGGAGTGTACACATCAATATGATCATTTTTCAAGAACATCACTGAATCGCATTGCCAGTTGCCACAACAGTGACAACACATTTCAACACGACACATTTGAACACAACACACCTATATCGTATGATACCTAACGTTTGAAACATATCGAAAGATCAACGCTTTAATTCAAGCCAAAAAAAAAATCAATCTCACCTCTGTCCCTTCAGCTCCGAAGTGATCTTTAGCGAGTTCCTTGAAATGTCTCACATCTATAAATCCATCCTTATCAACATCGCACAGATCGAAAATCTCTTTAAACTTGCCACTGTACTCCGAATTCTCTTCCATATCCTCACACTGCGGACCGGGTGGGGAGAATTAGATCAACAGACACACTCGTCTGAAAACCATGAATCATTCCATTCAGCCGTTGAAAAACCGGGTTAACTGCACTACCTAGTCGCGACACTACCCTTCAACACACCGAGTTGGCCGTGTCAACCCTCATTTTTCTTTTTCTCGCCCCTGTCGCCTGCGACCACGTCACGATCACAGGTGAGACGCGCAGGAAATCATTACGCTAAAATGTAGTTCGATGGCTTATTAAAAGATAAAATTTAAAAAAAAAAAAAACAGAAAAAAATAAACTTATCATTTAAATTAAGGTCTGACGCTTGCATGGACCTAATCGTCTTCTATTGGAAGGATCTATTTTTATGAGGATGATATAATATTTTCTCTTGCATAGATCGTTTGGTGACAGGGGGCGTGTACTAATATGGCGGAAAGTTTTCCTCAGCTATTTTTAGACGCCGGTGCATTGTTTGCAAACAAGGAAATATCCCAGGTAGATACGGCGTATACCCAGCGTTTACAATTAAAATCCCTTACCTTTAATCAGGACAGTAAATACACGTATGTAAAATTAAATAGCTTGAGTACTTGTGGTGCCATGGCCTGTATATTGACTTAAATGTCGGTGTTTTACAGGTATAGTGCTTAAATGTCTAACATAAAAACAGGACACCCCCCCCCCCAAAAAAAAAAAAAAAAAAAAAAAAAAAAATTTAAAAAAAAAAAAAAAAAAAATTTTAAAAAAAAAAAAAAAATAATATTAAAAAAAAAAAAGAACCCCCCCCCCCCAAAAAAAAAAAAAAAAAAAAAAATGCATTGTTTTTTAAAACGTAGAATCTGATTTTTTTAAAAAAAAACTGCATTGTTTGTTAAAAGATAGAATCCGTTTTTTACAAAACAAGCAAACAAACAATTAGGTCAGAGAGGCTGACAGATTTCTTAGAGATTTAGTTCCAAAGATGATATTCAAAATTTGTGTGTTTGTTTTATTTGTGTTTTTTTTGTTGTTGTTGTTTTTTTTCAATAATTCTCCAATATTTTTTTCTATATAAATTATGTTCACCTTTCTTATTTCTAAAAAAATTTGTGTGTTTGTTTTTTGTGTGTTTTTTTGTTGTTGTTTTTTTTTCAATAATTCTTCAATATTTTTTTCTATATAAATTATGTTCACCTTTCTTATTTCTAAACAAATTTGAAAATTGGGGTTGGGGGAGTGAATTATGTCTGACAGTTGAAATAAATTAAATAAACATGGAAAAGAGGCTCAAAACAATGTCTCAATATGTATTTGATACAATAACTAATTTTAAAATAAAAATATTTGTACCCATGCTTGTCTTATTAAATAATAATTCAACTGTGAGTGGTCAGAATGTACGGGTTTGACCGTGTGACGTCTTAAAGGCCTCTTTGGCATTTGGCGGGCCAAGAAAGGGTGTGTGGGGGGGGGGGGGTGGGTTCGCTTGCCTAAAGCAAAAACAAAAACTTCCGCACATTTTTAAAGGAAAAGAAATGAACTGTTTAAAGTGTGTAAATAAGTCTATCTAACATAACAACACTATTGCCACCCCCGTGGCGCTACAGCCCCTGTAACCTCACCACTTCCTTCCACTCAGACCTAACTGAAGCTTTTCTTTTCCATGCTTGGATTCCCAGCTGCTGTAGACCTTTTTCCTCTGCATCCATCCAGCTAAGCTTAGGTCTGCCTTTGAGACGGTTTTCTCTTGGGTTTTGGTGGTGCACCCTCTTCACTCCTCTGTCATTTGGCATTCTCTCTAGGTGTCCTGCCCAGCGTAGCCTACCCTTTTATTTTATTTCTGCTACTAGCGTGGGATCCTGATATAGACTGTACAGTTCCTGGTTGGTTCCTATTCTCCATCCATAGTCATCCTTTGTTGGTCCTGATATAGACTGTACAGTTCCTTGTTGGTTCGTATTCTCCATCCATAGTCATCCTTTGTTGGTCCTGATATAGACTGTACAGTTCCTTGTTGGTTCGTATTCTCCATCCATAGTCATCCTTTGTTGGTCCTGATATAGACTGTACAGTTCCTTGTTGGTTCGTATTCTCCATCCATAGTCATCCTTTGTTGGTCCTGATATAGACTGTACAGTTCCTTGTTGGTTCGTATTCTCCATCCATAGTCATCCTTTGTTGGTTCCTATCCCCCATCCATAGTCATCCTTTGTTGGTCCATATATTTTCCAGAGACGTTTTCTCTCCCATGCGTTTAACAGGTTTTCTGCCTTTTCTGTAACATCTGTTGTGAAAACAGTTTTATTTATTATTGTTTTCTTTGTTTTTCTTTTAATGTTTTTACTTTTCCGACTACTGAAGTACGCCCTGTTTCCGGTCGATATTATTGATTTTATTTTTGTTAATAATTCATTTCGTCCATGCATTAAGGGCCCTACGCATCTGAATTGATTTACTTTCTTTCAAAAGTGTTACTTCTAATTTTGCTGGTTTCATTTGTCTGTTCTTCTCTTAACATAGTCGTGCATTTTTTATTATTCTTTTTTTTTGGTTGTTAACTTAAAGCCGTGCTTGTAGTGATGTGTCTTCGAATTCAATAAAGGCTTTTGATATGTCTAGACTACTTTTTCCTAACAGCGATAATGTCATCAGCATATTCAAGAAACTTAAGTTTTGTTTTTTTTTTGTTTTTTTTTTGTTTTGCAGAGAGTGCCTATTGGTTGTGGGTCATGGGTTTGCCTAGAAAAAGTATTCTGGTGTTGTTCCTAAGGTAACAATATGTATACTTCTTNTCTAATTTTGCTGGTTTCATTTGTCTGTTCTTCTCTTAACATAGTCGTGCATTTTTTATTATTCTTTTTTTTTGGTTGTTAACTTAAAGCCGTGCTTGTAGTGATGTGTCTTCGAATTCAATAAAGGCTTTTGATATGTCTAGACTACTTTTTCCTAACAGCGATAATGTCATCAGCATATTCAAGAATCTTAAGTTTTGTTTTTTTTTTGTTTTTTTTTTGTTTTGCAGAGAGTGCCTATTGGTTGTGGGTCATGGGTTTGCCTAGAAAAAGTATTCTGGTGTTGTTCCTAAGGTAACAATATGTATACTTCTTATAACTATCTCCAATGTTAGGTTAAATATTATCTCTTAGGCCTCGTCTAATCTGAAATTCCCTTGAATATTCTCCATGAAACTTGATTTTTGCCTTTTGAGTTGTTCAGTGTTACATGTATCAGTCTTGTCAGTGTGTTCAGTGTTACATGTATCAGTCTTGTCAGTGTGTTCAGTGTTACATGTATCAGTCTTGTCAGTGTGTTCAGTGTTACATGTATCAGTCTTGTCAGTTTTTTGGGGTGTGCCAAACTCATTCAGAGTCTCATAGAGATATTTTCTTTTGATGCTGTCATAAGCCATTTTTAGAGTCCACCTAGAATTGATGTACTGGGATATTATATTCGTAACATTTCTCTAGTAGGCATTTGATGATGAAAACGTAATCGGTCGTTGATCTGTTTTGTCTGAATCCACATTGGTATCCACCTAGTATTTGTTCAGTGTACGGTTGTAGTCTTTTGGCAAATAGTTGTGTCAGTGTTCTGTACAGTGGTGACGCCATCAAATTTAATATGGCGGGTCCCTTGCAGGTCTTTAAAAAATTTGGCGGGTCCTAAATAAATGTATTAAAAATAAATTTGATTTATTAAGTAATATTTATTAATCTACTAGCTTAACCCAAAGTTTACATAAATTGTCAATTGTCATAATAAATTTATTTGAATGTATCATTTTTTAAAGGTCAATCACGTTTATCTTGATAATCCACACTTGTGACACTCCACACTATTGACCCATTGACTCCAGATACACTGACACAGTATATATATATCAAATATGTATATAGAAAATAAAACTTGAGTGTCAGTACGTACGCTATTTGGGGGGAGGGGGTTACTGAAAAAGTACGCCATGCAACAGGGGGGAGGGGGGTCGAAATTCGCGACATTTTTGCGTACGTAATGTATGGATGGCCTCTTACAAGTTAAAAAAATAAATTTTATGTATATTACATTTTATGACGTTATATTGACTTTTGTTGTCGATAAACATTTGAACATATAAAGGCATTTAAAATGGAAGTTCTCTTACAAGTAATGTAGTTTACGCTTAATGAGCATATATACAATATTAGTCACTAATAAAAATTGACCAGGTCATTTGCCAGGTCCCAAGTTTTTTTTACCAGGTCCTGGGACCCGCGGGACCTAGTGTGGCGTCGCCACTGGTTCTGTATGAAACATTTACTAAGGAAATTCATCTGTATTTTGGGGATTGAGGTTTGGAGGCTTTCTTGTGTATTGGGGTTGTTCTTCTTCTATATCTTAAGGGCCCACGATCAATTTATTGATCATTTTGGCTCCTATGCATGTAGATGAGATTTGCCATGTTTCTGTTACTGGTTATTAATGCTGTTTCAGGTTCTGTTGGAATTTTCTCTTACTGCAAATTTTAGTTATAAGTTGATGTGTCTGAGTGTGTAGTTATCTTCCTCCATTAGTTAGTCTTCTCCAGGGGATTTCTGTTTTTTCATAACACTGATTAATTCTGTCGCTTATTCCAAAGTTAAGGAGTTCATTAAAGGATCTGGTTCTTTATGTTGTGGTTGATAATCTTCACCTTGTCCATTGTTTGCATTTAGTATTGATCAAAAATATTCAGCCTACCTCTCCAGTACTTTACTATTTTACGTAATTAATTCTCCATCAGCGCTCTCACACATTTGTGGCCTCGACTTCGTTAATAGGCAGTGGGTTCAGATTTTGCTCCGCCCTCGGGTATTTTCTGCAGCCGGTGCCCGCCCTATCTGGTGGGCTTTCCTTTTTTCGCTACCCGGGGAGGCGCTCGATGGAAGAAGATCAGTATCTTCGCACGAGAATAACCCTATTTAACACATTGAAATATGCAGTTTATCATCCACACAGACTTTCATCTCGTGCAAAACGGAACTGTTTGGGGAAATAATAAATACACCTTACACAACAGCACTACATATCTGGTTATGTTTATCTAGAACAGCGGTTCTCAACTTGTGGGTCGCGACCCCTTTGGGGGTCGCGGGACCCTTTTCCGGGGGTCGCCTAAGACCATCTGAAAACATATATCCTTACAGCTATGAAGTAGCAACGAAAATAATTGTGTGGCTTGGGGGTCGCCACGACACGAGAAACAGTATTAAGGGGTCGCGGCACTAGAAAGGTTGAGAACCACTGATCTAGAACTAATTAACGAATCAATAACTACGATAAAGTGGAGGAAACTTTAGGGGTCTGTTGACTTCAAAGTCATGGAAAAATTGGGGGCGGGGGGTGTGAGGTGGGGGGGGGTTGGATGCAGTGGCGTAGCTAAGGGTAGAATTTTAAAATGAACATTCTATTACTATGATATGTTTTAACACTTACCGAGGACCGGATCTTGTCGGGTGCTTTTGGTAGAGGCTGTTATTGTCAATCAAGGGCTCCATCCTTTAAATTTAAATATTGATCCATTCGAACGATCTCTGTCCGACCAGAGGTAAATTCAAGCAATTTAAGTTTGTAAAGGGGAAAAACCGAAACATTTCCTCCTCAGCTAAAAATGTTTCATATTGTTACTGCCCCTTCTTGCCCTGCCTTTGTCCACCACAAAGTGGGGAATTGCGTTATTGATCAAATGAAATGCAGCACCCCACCTCCCCCCCCCCACACACACACATCTCATTCTTTGTAGTACGGTGCCAGGACTCTCTCTCTCTCTCTTTTTCACACACACACACATCTCATTCTTTCTAGTACGGTGCCAGGACACACTCTCTCTCTCTCTCTTTCACACACACACACATCTCATTCTTTGTAGTACGGTGCCAGGACACTCTCTCTTTCTCTCTCTCTCTCTCTCTCTCTCACACACACACACATCTCATTCTTTCTAGTACGGTGCCAGGACACTCTCTCTCTCTCTCTCACACACACACATACACACAAACAAACACATTACCACAAACACACACACACATTTTGTTTTCTAGACTTGAATAGAGCATTAACAACATCTTGCCATTCAAAAAATAGAATCTTATCAACATTTTGACATTCAGAAATAGAATCTTATCAACATATTGACATTCAGAAATAGAATCTTATCAACATATTGACATTCAGAAATAGAATCTTATCAACATATTGACATTCAGAAATAGAACCTTATCAACATATTAACATTCAGAAGGAGAATCTTATCAACATATTGAAATTCATAAATAGAACCTTATCAACATTTTGCAATTCCGGACTACTAGCTTATGTCAGAAAACGCGATGCCACTACCTTTCATAAAGAAAAGTGCCACCAAGGACGTCATTTGGAAAGGGCAGGGTGGGGCAATTGCTTCCCCTCCCCCCACCCTGAATTTGCAGGTTTTATTTAAAGGCGCCTCCAGTAATAAACAACTTGAAAAGCCGACCAAGTTTTGGTTCCCCCCCCCCCGAAAAACCTGAATTGACGCCCCTGGGTGCAATCCCACTTTAAAATAGAGCATTGTGCCTCCCTCCACCCTTTTATTTTCTTCCCGAAATCTATTGCACCAATAGCTAAACTTATGAAATGAAGTGCACCCATAGCTAAACTTATGAAAACGATAGCGGCCGATGTGCCCCAATAATGCACCTTCGGAATTCACCACTACTCAATTGCTCTTCCACTCTCTATCACGCCCGGGACTCACCCCCTACTCAATTGCTCTTCCACTCTCTATCATGCCCGGGACTCACCCCCTACTCAATTGCTCTTCCACTCTCTACCACGCCCGGGACTCACCCACTACTCAATTGTTCTTCTGCTGTCTATCACGCCCTGGAATAACCCACCACTCAATTGTTCTTCCACGCTCTACCATGCCCTGGAATCACCCACCACTCAATTGTTCTTCCACGCTCTACCATGCCCTGGAATCACCCACCACTCAATTATTCTTCCACGCTCTACCATGCCCTGGAATCACCCACCACTCAATTGTTCTTCCACGCTCTACCTACCATGCCCTGGAATCACCCACCACTCAATTGTTCTTCCTACCGTTAAAATAAAGACTCAAGTCATTGTAGCATCCCACCATTAAAATAAAGACTCAAGTCATCGTAGCATCCCACCATTAAAATAAAGACTCAAGTCATTGTAGCATCCCACCATTAAAATAAAGACTCAAGTCATCGTAGCATCCTACCATTAAAATAAAGACTAAAGTCATCGTAGCATCCCACCATTAAAATAAAGACTCAAGTCATTGTAGCATCCCACCATTAAAATAAAGACTCAAGTCATCGTAGCATCCCACCATTAAAATAAAGACTTCAGTCATCGTAGCATCCCACCATTAAAATAAACACTAAAGTTATCCTAGCATCCCACCATTAAAACCGTAGCACCTAACCTCCTCCCCCCCCCCCAATCCCCGAGCCCCTCGTCCCCGACGTTTCCCCCACCCCCCCCCCCCCCCCCCCCCCC
>CAXITT010000835.1:198382-208790 GCA_964033795.1 Lymnaea stagnalis | reverse complement strand
AGAGAGAGAGAGAGCGAGAGAGAGAGAGAGAGAGAGAGAGTGAGAGGGAGAGAGAGAGAGAGGGAGAGAGAGAGAGAGAGAGAGAGAGGGAGAGAGAGAGAGAGAGAGAGAGAGAGAGAGAGAGAGAGAGAGAGAGAGAGAGAGAGGGGGGAGAGAGAGAGAGAGAGAGAGAGAGAGAGAGAGAGAGAGAGAGAGAGAGAGAGAGAGAGAGAGAGAGAGAGAGAGAGAGAGAGAGAGAGAGAGAGAGAGAGAAAGAGAGAGAGAGAGAGGGGGAAAGAGAGAAGGAAAGGAAAAAAAAAATTAAATTAAAAACAAATACATATAGATAGAGGGAGAGAGAAGGAGATTGGTTGAATGAGAGAGAATAAGTCGTGTATTAGGACACAGAGGGCTTATATATCTATATATATATTGAGAGAAGATATTGAGAGAGAGAGAGAGAGAGAGAGAGAGGGGGAGATCGAAGTATAGGGGAGAGAATGAGAGAGAGTAGAGGATATTAAAAGAATGAAATATATTTATGTGTAAAGAGATGGAAAGAAAGAAGTGACAGAAAAAACATGATTTTATTTTAAAACTTGACAACAGGTTCTTCTGACATATTCTTTCTCTCGCTGACAAACAGACCTTAATAACTCCATGGTATTTTAAAAAAACAACAACAAAACACAAACAAACTAAACCTGTACTCTATCTCTCCCTCTCTGTCTCTCTTTTTTTCTCTCCCTCTCTAGGTATGTCTCTCTTTCTTTCTCTCTGTCTGTCTGTCTGTCTGTCTCTCTCTCTCTCTCTCTGTCTCTCCCTCAGTCACTCCCTACCCCTCCCTCCCTCTCTCTCCCTCCCATTCCCTACTACTCCCGCTCCATCTCTCCCTTTTAGTATCTTTCTCTCTCAGTCTTATTTTTGTTCCCTCTGGCCCACATCCCACTGATTCTCTTAATTTTTACTCTCTATTTTTTTCTTTCCTTTCCCTAGTTTTTCTTTTTCTTCCCACGTCTCACAATAAAAATTTCTCTTTCTGTCTCACTGTCACTCTTTTTTTCCCTAGTCTGTACCCTACCCCACCTCTTTTTTGTTCGTTTTTGGGGTCCTCTTTCCATCTATAATATCAGTATCTTTTATATAAAGGTTGGCCATCAGCATAACCAATAAACCTTGTATCGACCGGTCGACCAAGAGAAAGCAACTCTAGCACTAAGATATACAGTAGCTCACTGACTACAGACAAGTGATTACAACCCCCCACACCCCATTCCCCTCACCCCCCAAGCCGAGTATCTAATGGCAATATCTTCCACAAATATCATTATTTTAATGGACCATTTCATGTGTCACCACCACGACACACGTGCCACTAATACGACACATGTGTCACCAATACGACACACGTGACACACTACTGTTATGTAGTACACTTTTCCCCGTGCTTGAACTTTTTTTGACCCACATTAGATTCCTAGCAGACGGTAACGTTTGTTATGGGCGTGGTGAATCTCTTTGATGTGTCGTGTTTACTACCGACTACCAAATAAACATGGTTTGTATGTCTCCTAGTATCTTGTCGAACATTCGCGATTTGTTCTAGAAACGTAAATAATGTCTGAGTAGTTTCTGGAAGGCAGTGCTTACGCTGCATATATAAAGGATTGACAGGGACAAAGATACACGGAGATTGATAGAGAGATTCAGAGAGTTTGATATATGTTTTTAACTTCACGAAACCTGGATTATTCTTCGTGTACTTATATGTGTTCATTCGCATTCATCATTCATCATTATTAATTGGCACATTGTACTAATTGTGTACCGGTACCAGATTTTCTCATACTCTGTAAGTTGATGATTTTGTTATTATATTTCTTTTGTTTTGTAATTGTATTATTACTAAATTAAATCTTATTAATCGGCAACTGTTTTGGGTGTCGTAATTTTGTCATTGTATTTATCTATGGTATCGTCCTTTGTTAGGCACCGTTTGATCGAGCCGTAACTTAAAACAAGAGATCGATTTCTCACAAGAGAAGGCAGCGCGTAACATTCTTACTTTGACGTAAAGCCAAATGGTCTGCACTGTTAAGATGTTTTGTCCACGCTAATCATCGCCCGCATGATGCCTGACTCATTTAATAATGTAATTTATCCCCCCCCCCCAACCAAAAAAAAACAAAACAACAAAACATAATGAGACCAGAAAGAAGGATATTTCCCAAGCGCATATCTGGTGAATGCTTAGTGGTTGAGCATTGTGTGTCTCCACATGCAGCTCGTTAGGGGATGTGCTCACATCCTTCCCTAGTGGGGGGAGGGGGGGGCAGCAGGCTCAGTGTCAGCGCTGGTTGCCGTCGGGGGGGGGAAGGGGGGAGGGGGTGGGGATTAAGGTTCAGGAGGATCCTCGGGTTCTTTTTTTGTTGACTTTAGCAGGGTCAGTCCCCAGGGGAAATGAAGCACTGTTTTCAAAAATAATAGATTGGATTGGATGACGTCATATCATGGTTTCGTCGTATTCTGTGTGCAATAACGACGACGGAACACTCCCCCCCCCCGCCCTCCTCCCTCCCCCACCCCAACCCATGTCATGTGGTATTTGGTGTGTTACTGACCTAATCTCATTATAACTGACCAAACAAAGTTATTATTGACCTAATCTCATTATAACTGGCCAAACAAAGCTATCATTGACCTAATCTCATCTTAACTAGCCACACATAGGTGGTTCATTGACCCAGTCTCATCATATATGGCCGAATATAGGCATTACTGATAAAATTTCACCATAGCTATTAACTATCAGACTCACCTTAGTGATCCTACTCATGTTAAATTAATTCTGTTGTGATGGATGCCTTGTTTAAAGTTCCAGTTATGCGGACCTGACTCGATATCGAACACATTCTGGCCAGTCACGATGTGGTCCCTGATACCGGATGCCGCATGGCATTAATGTCACACTGGTTTGTTTTGTTACTCTGGCTATTCAATATCTCAACCCCCCCCCCCCCAAACAACCCTGTCCCCCTTCTCTTTGAGTCACTTTTGGAAGCGCGGGGGGGGGGGGGGGTTAAGGAGGGTAGGGACTTGATGGCGTCAGTGTTGTTATGATGTCCTTATTGCATCAGACGTCGGGTAACTTTGGGAAACACATGGATGAGGAAACTTTGGAAAACATTTGGATCGGGAAAATTTGGGCAACATTTGGATCGGGAAACTTTGGGCAACACTTGGATCGGGAAACTTTGGAAAACATTTGGATCGGGAAACTTTGGGCAACATTTGGATCGGGAAACTTTGGGCAACACTTGGATCGGGAAACTTTGGAAAACATTTGGATCGGGAAAATTTGGGCAACATTTGGATCGGGAAACTTTGGGCAACACTTGGATCGGGAAACTTTGGGCAACTCTTGGATCTGGAAATTTTGGGCAACTCTTGGGTCTGGAAATTTTGAGCAACACTTGGAGAATACCTTTAAATAAGTTCATCGACCTATTCACATTGCTCCTTGCTTCCACGTCTTCCCAGGAAATAGCAGGAAATATATTCTTGTCCTTCTGATGATACACAACTTTTAAATTGGTACGGCAGCTGGACTCACTGTTTAGCCAGTGGATGGTCCGCACATTAGTTTAACATCCAGTGGATAGCCAGCACATTAGTTTAACATCCAGTGGATGGCCAGCACATTAGTTTAACATCCAGTGGATGGTCAGGGCATTAGTTTAACATCAAGTGAATGGCCAGCACACTAGTTTAACATCCAGTGGATGGCCAGCACATTAGTTTAACATCCAGTGGATGGTCAGGGCATTAGTTTAACATCAAGTGAATGGCCAGCACCTTAGTTTAACATCCAGTGGATGGTCAGCGCATAACTTTAAACTATGTATGAATAAGACGACGAAAGAAAAGAGTTATTTTATTTTTATCTTCCAAATGCCCAATGACTACCTTAAATGTTGTAGGTTCAGTAACCTCACTCAGTGTTGGGAGTGGTGCTGTCACGATTGAGTGTTGCCGTTAGCTGGCCGTGACGTCATTAATGAAGAAACTCCTGTGTTTGATTGTTTGGCTTCTTGCTAAATTAAAGGAGCCCTAATGGCTGAGCTGACATTACAGTTGGAAAATGGGATGTTAAAAAAAAATGAATCTCTCCCCCCCCCCCCCCCCCCCCAAAAAAAAAAAATCTTTTTTTTAAAAAAAATTAATGAAATTGAAGTTGACAAATGGCCTAATGAAACTTACGTTACAAAAAATGTTCAAAGGAAAAAAAAAACCAAAAGAACAAAACTAGAAAGAACCAAATTATGCATTCATTTTGTCACGTTTCCAGCGGTGTGCCACACCACTGCACCGAACCGTCTCCAGCACACCACTGCACATGATCATAGCGTAGTCTGGCACTCTTGTGTGTTTGGTGTGCACAATCATTTCCCTTTCATTACTCTCATCCCCAAAGTCCAAGAAATAAAGAAACGTTTTTTTTAAAAAGGTAACCGACGGACCCATCCAGTGGCGTAGCGAGGGTGTTTGGCGCCCGGGGACAAGATTCGCGCCCGGGGACAAGATCCATTTTAGAGCGCCCCCTTTTCTTTTTTTTTTCAACTCTCAAACCCATTATTTTTAACACTAATATAATATCAAATCCCATTTTGGCGCCCCTAACTAGCTTGCGCCCAGGGACATCTGTCCCCCCCTGCCCCCCCCCCCATCGCTACGCCTCTGGACCCATCTGTGCCGTGAAGAAACCATGTAACAACATTCTTCTCTCTGTCACTCTCCTTTAATCACCTTTGCGAGCTGGGGGTGGGGGGGGGGCGGGGGGCGGGGCGTATAATTGGGTGGACTTGGTTGACTTTCACCGACTGGCTACTCCGCTAGAGAACAATTGATGAGGACTGGTGGCTCGTTTGAAAACAATTAGTCTTCACTAGCACTAACTTATTTAAAACTCGAGTGATTGGGTGGACGAAAGGAAGCTCCGGGACATGGGCGCCCGCAGGTAGGGGCAAGGGGGGGGCACTTGTCCCCCCCTGGATTGATTGGATAAAAAATTTTTAGACAAAAAAGACAAAAAATTTATTAAAGAAAATAAAGAGAAAGTAACTAAGCTGATGTCCTGTCCGTTCGTTCACCATACAAATACGCTACAGTAAATTAAAACTATATTTAAATATTACTAAACAATTTTTGCCCCCCCCCCCTGGAAAGTTAATCGATTTTTTGGCCCCCCCACCCCCCCCTCCGGGACATTTCTTTGTGTCAAGGCTGTTCTTCAAGGAAATAGTTTCCGAATCCTGTTCATGGTTCCAAGATAGGTAACCGCGGAGAAATGAGAGCGCCCCCCCCCCCCATGGCGGGGAACGGACGGGGTTAGTCCCCTAAAATAACGGGATCGTTACCATGTTTGAAGAGGGAGAATATCGGTTAGTTTGGTAAGATAGTCATCCCCCTTACCCTTACCTCATTCTGGAAACTTCTTGTTTTCAAATCGTTTGAAACAAATACTAAAATAGTTCAATTTTGTCGTACATGTAAGATTTCTTAGTTCTGTTTGTTTTAATTCTTTTTAAAAGTACAGAGCAAAGATGTTCATAGTTTTAAGTCCGTTGGTGGGTAGCGTCATCTTAAAGTGTCACGACAGTGTCGTCATGAAGTGTCATGGCAGCGTCGTCTTAAAGTGTCGGACAGCGTCATCATAAAGTGCCATGACAGTGGCGTCATGAAGTGTTATGGCAGCGTCATCTTAAAGTGCCATGACAGTGTCATCATAAAGTGCCATGACAGTGGCGTCATGAAGTGTTATGGCAGCGTCATCTTAAAGTGCCATGACAGTGTCATCATAAAGTGCCATGACAGTGTCGTCATGAAGTGTCATGACAGCGTCGTCATAAAGTGCCATGACAGTGTGGTCATGAAGTGGCATGGCAGCGTCGTCTTAAAGTGTCAGACAGCGTCGTCGCAAAGTGTCTGACAGTGTCTTCATAAAGTGTCATGGCAGTGTCGTCATAAAGTGTCATGATAGCGTCATCTTAAAGTGCCATGACAGTGTGGTCATGAAGTGGCATGGCAGCGTCGTCTTAAAGTGTCAGACAGCGTCGTCGCAAAGTGTCTGACAGTGTCTTCATAAAGTGTCATGGCAGTGTCGTCATAAAGTGTCATGATAGCGTCATCTTAAAGTGCCATGATGGCGTCGTCATAAAGTGTCACGACAGCGCTATCTTTAAGTGTCATGACAGTGTCGTCGTAAAGTGTCNCCCCCCCAAGTGTCAAAAGACACAATTTTCCCCCGTTCTGCCATCCGGCTCAGATTTGATGAAAACGCATCTTAACGGAGAGACTGACAGTGCTGGAGGGATGACATGTAAAACTACTCCTTAACTCACCCCCCCTCACTTCCTCACCCCTTCTTGCCTGCAGCGGCCAGCTTATAAAACCCGTTTCCCCATACTACTTGACCATCTCAGACATTGTGGTCGCTGGTCTTTAGCCGTGCCAGTTCTTCCTTTATAGACCTTCAGCGGTCACTATCTCTGTATCTCTATGCCTCGCTGGACTGGATAGTAGCCAGCGGACTTGACCCTGGTCGTGTTCATTACCACGTAGCCAGCATAGCAACTGATTGGTTTTTTTTACATGCCGGCTCGAGGGAGAGCGATATGAAAAGAGACGGACCTGGACGTGATGTGTGTATATTTCATACTCTACAATCAAACCGCAACTTTTAGCTCGCGATCGTAAATAACCTACGTCATTTTTAGTATGTTCAGTAACCGAGTCTTGTGCTGAACAGAATTTTCTTAGTTTTACTGATGAGGACGTGTCGTACGTGATTGATGGTGCTGCTATGACATGATGGCCAAAATGCCTGGTGAATAGATGGTAGTTGTGACATGTTGGCCAAAATGCCTGGTGAATAGATGGTAGTTGTGACATGTTGGCCAAAATGCCTGGTGAATAGATGGTAGTTGTGACATGATGACCGAAATGCCTGGTGAATAGATGGTAGTTGTGACATGATGGCCGAAATGCCTGGTGAATAGATGGTAGTTGTGACATGTTGGCCAAAATGCCTGGTGAATAGATGGTAGTTGTGACATGATGGCCGAAATGCCTGGTGAATAGATGGTAGTTGTGACATGATGGCCGAAATGCCTGGTGAATAGATGGTAGTTGTGACATGATGGCCGAAATGCCTGGTGAATAGATGGTGCGGCTGTGACATGTTGGCCAAAATGTCTGGTGAATAGATGGTGCGGCTGTGACATGTTGGCCGAAATGTCTGGTGAATAGATGGTAGTTGTGACATGATGGCCGAAATGTCTGGTAAATAGATGGTGCGGCTGTGACATGTTGGCCAACCATGGCTGGTAAACATGTTTGTCACCGCGGTAACACTTGACTGCCTGTCTACCCGTTTATTTTTTCCCTCAACCTGGGCCCCAGCTATTTCCTATAGACCAGGGCTTCTCAACCCGCTCGGACCCACTTAGCACACCACATGAGGTGGCATTTCGGATGGTGTCCGAAGGGTTTGAAAAAGCAATTGTTACTCTCTGTAGGAGGTTCGCAGCTGATTGCGGCCCTGCCAAGCAAAGGAAAAAACAACAATAACCCGGGTTTGAGCCTCTGCTGTGGATCACAGTTAATGAAGTGTAAAGTCATTAAAGTTTTTTTTCAAATTTTTTTTTCACAGCAGTTGTGATCAGATATTATTTTATTGTTTTTAATGCAATAATCTGTCCACTCCCGAAGTATCCACGCAGCTCGATGATCCCACGTGACAGGATATTTGCCTTTAAACTAAGTGAGTTATTCGATAATAGGATTTCAATTTTTTTTCCTTGTTTTAAACGATAACCGGATAAGGATTTTCACACAAAAAAAAAAAAAAAAAAAAAAAAAAAAAAAAAAAAAAAAAAAAAAAAAAAAAAAAAAAAAACAAACAAACAAACAAAATTAAACCAAAAAAAAGCATTTGCTTCTTTTTATTATTTAATAAAGTTTTAAATAATTTTTACAAAATATACATATTTTATAGTTTATATATACACACACACATATATATATATATGTGTGTGTGTGTCGCGGCTTATTCTTATACGTGCTCTTAAATTGACCGCTGCTCTGACAGTTCTAAAGTTAAATAAATTAATCACCACCGCTTGCCATCTAAAAAAACAACAAAAAACAACAACAACACAATAATTCTCAAGCTTGACTTGTTGGACGGAACGATGCTGGGTTTGCCGAAAAAATCCGATATTAACCCATCTCTGCTTTAAACTTTCTGATCACTGCTGGGATACCACCCAAGTAACACTATCAATAACAGTATGGAAAATGTGGCCGAAGGGTCTGTCAGTGATTAAGACAAAATATTCAGGGGGCCAAAAAAAAAAATAAAGAAGGGAAAAAAAAGATTCGTGAACTTTGTGATCGCTGCTGGGATACCAGCCAAGTAACACTATCAATAACAATAGAAGTAGGAATAATTGTGTTTTAACATCGACCTGCCTCGGAATAAAGTCTCCGGAACTCTGAAGCCGATCCCAGCTTTGCGACTCAACGTGTCCCTGAAATGCTAGCGTTAGTTTGAAGATTATGCACACATACGTTAAAACATAAGCTTCGGCCAACCATAGTCGATGCTTGCGTGAGGGGGGATAGTGGACAGCAGCTGATGATTACTCTGGACAGGAGACCTGTGAGAGTAGCGGACAACGTTGACACATTGACCTACGACATCGACACACTGGCCTTTCAACGTTGACGGACAGACGGACCGGATGGATTGATACGGAAGTAGTAGCAGCGCAGTGCTATCGATTGGGTACGGCGACCGAGCTACGGGACATAAGTAAAGATAACATTAAATATGATCTGGTAGCACTGACCTAGATAACTCATCTGAAGGTGGAGAGAAAATCGAGACGGGTCATTACGGAACTGATGAGAAATCGGAGAGAGATGAAAGATTGTCTTATAGTTAGAGTCTGCCCTGTCATTCCATAGCAGAGCGCGATCATAGTGGCTCTGGGATCAAAGTGAGGCCCATGATCAAAGAGAGGCTCTGGGATCATAGCTAGGCTCTGGGATCAAAGTGGGGCTCTGGGGTCATAGTGGGGCTCTGGGATCATAGCTAGGCTCTGGGATCAAAGTGGGGCTCTGGGGTCATAGTGGGGCTCTGGGATCAAAGTGGGGCTCTGGGGTCATAGTGGGGCTCTGGGATCATAGCGGGGCTCTGGGATAAAAGTGGGGCTCTGGGGTCATTAGTGGGGCTCTGGGATCATAGCTAGGCTCTGGGATCAAAGTGGGGCTCTGGGGTCATAGTGGGGCTCTGGGATCATAGCTACGCTCTGGGATCATAGCTACGCTCTGGGATCAAAGTGGGGCTCTGGGGTCAAAGAGAGGCCTCGGGATCAAAGTGCGACCCAGGATCAAAGTCAGGCTCTGTGATCATAGCTTGGCTCTGGGATCAAAGTGGGGCTCTGGGGTCATAGTGGGGCTCTGGGATCATAGGGAAAAAATGAAATAAATTAGTGATATAGTGATACTAAAAAATATGATAGCATGAAATTTATATTTTATACTTTACACCAATGAATGTTTTGAATGGAAGTCACTAGTTTTAGAATGTCCACTAAAACGTGACTAAATATGAGTCTTTTATCAATCCTTTTGAGAACACCAGTTTAAAAAATTTGAATCTTTTGGCAGATATTCCACAATTTTTCTAATCGAGAACTAAATACTGTCATTATGGTGATGGCAACGCCCCCCCTTCCCCCCCGGGGGGGGGGGGGGGGGGGGTGTAATAACGGTAGATATCAGGGGCCTGGAAATCTCCGAGCTAATAGGTCCGGTTACGATGAGATGGCTTTAGGGAATCGTGATCTGAACACACAAGCACCCACTAACCTTTCCGATGTGACGCCTCGATGCTCTGAACATCGACCAGAGCCATTTAATTTAATACATTAAAGTGGCAGCCCCACCCCCCACACCCCCTACATTCTCTCATCCCCTACTCCCCCTCCCCCACTCCCTGTACGTATTTGAGGCAGTTCGTGATCTGAATTGAAAAACAAACGAGGAGGGATGAAAAGTCCGGTATTTTAATTAAAGAAATTTAACCCCAAAATTTTAGCCCCCCACCCCTCTACAAAAGTGATATCGTTAGAACTAAGCAGGAAACAGGGGGAATCGACTACTACCAAACAGTATCGATCCCAGCCACTCTACTCAGAAATGAAATGAGTAAAACAGAGTATGGTTAAACCTGAAAAATTAAACGTAACAAAACAGCGAACGTGTCGGCAGAAAGCCTTCGTCAGCGAACAAAACAACAGAAAAAACGTTATAAAAATAAGAAATAGCACTTAGCTGGTAAGTAGTATCTGTGGGCAGCAAT
>CAXITT010000835.1:146478-166625 GCA_964033795.1 Lymnaea stagnalis | reverse complement strand
CCTTTTATTTTTATTTTAGTCCATGTCTTCATGGCTGTATTTCCCTCCCTCAATCTCCCTTTGTTCTTTCGACTTTTTTCATCCTCATTTCTTTTTTTTTTTTTATTTTATACACAATTGTGCACTAGATGAACCCATGGCGCTTCAATGTATTCAAGCGATTCAATTTATTTCTTGAGTTTTCTACCCAGAAGAAGGCTGAATACATTTAATGAAAAGGGTAATTCAGTCCCCGTCAATCACAAACGGCAGGATTAATGTTGAGACTTAAGCAATAAAGCTGACCAGACCGTTGGGAAAGTGTTTATTTAAACGCGATGTCTGACACTTTTATTTGACCTGCCAGGTAGCTATTGGGCCTAAGTGTGTTATCTCGACCCCCCCCCCCCCCCCCCCCGACCGATAAAAACCTTCCCCAACTTCAACTCTCTCCTACTCCCCCCAAATATTCTCCTTCAAAGATTTTTTTCTTCTTCTTCTTTTACTTCGTCTCTGTCCCTTTCCAAATCTCGATCTTTTCATCGCCTCTCTTCTTCTATCCAACGTTTCATGTCTTCTCTCTATCTCTTTACTCTACATCTCTACTCTTCTCTGCCTCTCTACTCTACCTTTCTACTCTACCTTTCTACTACCTTTCTACCCCCTCCCTGTCTTCACGCTTCTCTGCTCTACCTCTCGCTACTCTCTCCTTAACTCTGACTTCAGGTCTATCTTTTACTTTTCCTATCCTATTCTACGTCTTAACCAAAATCTAGGGTGATACCATCACAGACGTGGTGGCCCGGGGGGGGGGGTGAGATACCAAAATTGCAAAAAACAAAAATTGGGTGGTGGTGGTGGGTTTGGGGGGTGGGTGGTGGTGGGTGGTGGTGAGTGGTGGTGGTGGGTGGTGGGGGGTGGTGGTGGGTTTGGGGGTGGTCGGAGTGGGAGTAGGGTCCCACTTACATTTTTTTTTTTGAGTACTAATTTTAATATGTTTTTTTTTAAAGTGTGTTGGACAGTGAAAACATGAGGGCAGATTGCAGATTAAAACACATATGCTATACGTGGATGTAACAAATTGTGTAAAACATAACTGTAGGACGCGAACCAAACGCTTATGTAACACGTATCTTGAAACTATACCACAAAACATAAACTATCACAAGCTACATGTGCCTGTAACATATTGGGTAAAAAATTTCTTTAAGACACAAACTACATGTGCATGTAACATATTGGGTAAAACATTTCTTTAAGACACAAACTACATGTGCATGTAACATATAGGGTAAAACATTTCTTTAAGACACAAACTACATGTGCATGTAACATAGTGGGTAAAACATTTCTATAAGACAAAAACTACAACAACAAAATTTGGGAAATCATCTACTTTATTTCGTTGCCAAGTGCAAGACTTCTTCAGTAAAGAAATAAGTGTGTACTTGAAATAACAAGAAATGACTAATAAACATGCAATATAACATGTCTAATAAAATACAGATATATGCTTCTCTAACATATCGTGCGCCTTTGATCTGTATTTTAGTCCATGTCTTCATGGCTGTATTTCCCTCCCTCAATCTCCCTTTGATCTGTATTTCAGTCCATGTCTTCATGGCTGTATTTCCCTCCCTCAATCTCCCTTTGATCTGTATTTTAGTCCATGTCTTCATGGCTGTATTTCCCTCCCTCAATCTCCCTTTGATCTTTCGACTTTTTTCAACCTCATTTCTTTTTTTTTTTTTTTTATACACAATTGTGCACTAGATGAACCCATGGCGCTTCAATGTATTCAAGCGATTCAATTTATTTCTTGAGTTTTCTACCCAGAAGAAGGCTGCATCCATTTAATGAAAAGGGTAATTCANGGGGGGGGGGTGATATACCAAAATTGCAAAATACAACAAGACTTCCTCGCGTTGAGTTCCTACCAGACGGAGTTAAAGTACAAGAGCTAAGTGTCTCTAGAGCAAGCAGAATTGGAGGAACCCCGTGGAGGAATTCTGGAGCGGGGGGGGGGGACACTTTGAGCCTACCACACCGGGCCAAACCAACCCTAATGACGGCTTTGAATCTGGGTTGTCCGATTCAAGCTTGGTTGGTTTTGTCAAATGTCTACACCGTTTACTACGTTCAACTCTCCAGCCGGCCTCACTGCCGCCATGAGCGCCTCCTGGTAAGCCAGCGAGTAATTTTCCACATTGAATACATGCAGCGTTGAGCGGGCGACACGGATGTAACAGATACAATGGTCGCCAGCGGTACATCCGGTCAGACAATATTGGTCTTCATCCTTTCTGTTTAACCGGGGACGTTTTGTCCGCCCGTGTCGCCCCCCCCCCCCCCCCCCCCCCCCCCCCCCCCCCCCCCCCCCCCTGAGAAAACGCCGCTCCTGACCTGGAAAAGTGCCGCTCCTGACCTGACAAAGTGCCGCCCAATCGATGAAGCAAAGAGACAAATTGAAAATTTGTTTAATGAATTCGATCACGTCGGCCATGTTTGCCTCTAGGACAGTGGTTCTCAACCTTCCTTGTGCCGCGACCCTTTAATACAGATCCTCGTGTTGTGGTGACCCCCCAATCATAAAATTATTTTCGCTGCTATTTCATTTTATGTGTTCCCCGGTGGTCTTAGGCGACCCTCTGTGTAAGGGTGGTTCGACCCTTAAAGGGCTCGCGACCCACATGTTGAGAACCGCTGCTCCAGGAGGACGGAGTTCAAGGAACGTTGTTTGCCGGGTTGGCTCAAACAGGCGCGTGGAGTTCTCTACGAGACAATGTCAGTAAGTGTCTAGTGGAGTGTGGGAGTGAACACGTCGGGGGTGGTCAGTGCTTGGGGTTGTCAACGTTTTTTAAGGGTTCCCATTGTTTAGGGTTGTCACTGTTTTAAAGGTGTGTGTTTTTAATTGTTTATCCAAACTGACATGTTTTTTTCTTCCAAAAATTAACCAAATAGACAGCGTGTCTTCACTTTTTGACCAAATAGACCGTGTGTCTTCACTTTTTGACCAAATAGACCGTGTGTCTTCACTTTTTGACCAAATAGACCGTGTGTCTTCACTTTTTGACCAAATAGACTGTGTGTCTTCACTTTTTGACCAAATAGACCGTGTGTCTTCACTTGTTAACCAAATAGATCGTGTGTCTTCACTTTTTAACCAAATAGACCACGTGTCTTCACTTTTTGACCAAATAGACCATGTGTCTTCACTTGTTGACCAAATAGACCATGTGTCTTCACTTGTTGACCAAATAGACCATGTGTCTTCACTTGTTAACTAAATACAATGAGTGTCTTTAATTGTTAATCAAGTAGATGAGGGTCATTTTTGGAGCGGCTTATGTGCAACTCTAAACCTTGAGGACATTGTTATTCTAGGACTCGGCAGACATTGTTATTCTAAGACTATGTTATTCTTTGACTGTTAAACACCAATTGTTAAACCAATCAAAGGCCTTGCACACCTTTATTTACAAACTATTGGGTTGGTCTTCACTTTTATCAAGATAACAAACAACGAGATAAGACTTCCCTTTGGAATATTCGATTATGTCTCGCTGTTAATCGCTGCTGGATAAAGGTATCGAGTTATTGCTTTGAATCGATCAGCCTTTCTTTTGTATAAAAAGGGGAGATGTAATGTAGTTGTTATTTCAATGGGACTAAAGTACACATATTAGAATCTTTCTGCTTTTAATAGATAACAGTGACACACGATTAGGTCAAACTTTCGGATGTTTAACTCGAGTGTTCTGTTTTATGGGTCGGGACGCTGGTGATCAACAAATAAATATTGGAAAAAGAGTTCCCACGTGTTCAGCAAGGTTTGTGGTAGCTTGTTCCACTATTTCCTTCACACGACTTGAATAGGGTCCTTCATTTATTATCCTTGATTCCCAATGTTGTCTTTACAGCATCCTTAATATCTCAAGTCTTTCCACAAAATCCCAACTACACCATTGAGAAAGATGAGAGCACAAATACCAGTGGAGCAAGAAACTCGGGGGGGGGGGTGGGGGGAGCTCATAGCGAAAGGAAACCGATGTAAAGAAGGAGGTTGATGTGATGTAGTCGTTCGTCCTTTCGCACGCGAAGATGACCAAGGCTATATCACACGGTGAGTACGCTGACAGGGTCTACCAGTCCTACTTGTGTCTGAAAAGCTTTCCCGCACGTGGGGCATGGTTGTTTTCGGTCCTAGTTGGATATGATTCGATTTCGATTCTGCTTCTCCTTGCCGTGCGCTTTCTTTGGGCGTGAGTGGTGCGCTTATTCTCTGAGGATTTTGCTCCGCTGGTGAGTCTGCCTCGCCAAGTTGCATGATCCACTGCAAGTGCGTGCCTCCCACGAAAATAAATCTAACTATAGCAAGCACTGATCTGGAACGCTCAATGATCAAGAGGAAGAGGAGAGCCAAAAAAAAAACACAAAAAAACAACAACAACCTCCTGGCAGAGAGAGGTAGACAAGGATGTGATGAAGATAAGTAAGTGTTGTAAAATTTTGCAAGAGAATGGATGCCGATGAAAGATATCATCGAAAATAAATCTAACTATAGCAAGCACTGATATGGAACGCTCAATGATCAAGAGGAAGAGGAGAGCCAAAAAAAAACAACAAAAAAAACAACAACAACCTCCTGGCAGAGAGAGGTAGACAAGGATGTGATGAAGATAAGTAAGTGTTGTAAAATTTTGCAAGAGAATGGATGCCGATGAAAGATATCATCGAAAATAAATCTAACTATAGCAAGCACTGATATGGAACGCTCAATGATCAAGAGGAAGAGGAGAGCCAAAAAAAAACAACAAAAAAAACAACAACAACCTCCTGGCAGAGAGAGGTAGACAAGGATGTGATGAAGATAAGTAAGTGTTGTAAAATTTTGCAAGAGAATGGATGCCGATGAAAGATATCATCGAAAATAAATCTAACTATAGCAAGCACTGATATGGAACGCTCAATGATCAAGAGGAAGAGGAGAGCCAAAAAAAAACAACAAAAAAAACAACAACAACCTCCTGGCAGAGAGAGGTAGACAAGGATGTGATGAAGATAAGTAAGTGTTGTAAAATTTTGCAAGAGAATGGATGCCGATGAAAGATATCATCAATGAGCTTCTTGATCCGCTAAAACCGAAAAAGTCAAAGAAGAAGAATATAAAACATATGAGAAATGGTAAGAAAGAATATGAGATTAATTTTTTTAAAGTGAATTTATTGATATTGACTTTGTGCATTTGCTAAATGTGTTGTTTTATTTGTTTGTTTGTTGTTGTTTTTTTGTGACAGAGACTAACGTTCAAAATGATTCCAAATACTATTCCATTAATATAAATATATCGCTGACGTTTGGGAAGGAGAAATATTCCAAAAAGCTACTCAGAAAAATACATCGCTGTTTCGAACACCGCTACAAGTATTCAAGGATGACTGACCTCATGACATGTCTTACTATCTACAAATCTTACCATAGTCTAATGTTTACGGAGGAATAACCTCATACAAACCAGGTTTTTTTTCTACCCAAACTAATATGTTCTTGGATGTCTGACCTCATGATGTTCTTGGATGTCTGACCTCATGATGTTCTTGGATGTCTGACCTCATGATGTTCTTGGATGTCTGACCTCATGATGTTCTTGGATGTCTGACCTCATGATGTTCTTGGATGTCTGACCTCATGATGTTCTTGGATGTCTGACCTCATGATGTTCTTGGATGTCTGACCTCATGATGTTCTTGGATGTCTGACCTCATGATGTTCTTGGATGTCTGACCTCATGATGTTCTTGGATGTCTGACCTCATGATGTTCTTGGATGGCTGACCTCATGATGTTCTTGGATGTCTGACCTCATGATGTGCTCATGTCTTACCGGATGCCATTCTACTCCGCCATCTCCGTGTCTTCCCCACCACCATTTTGTTCCCTAGTTGGCGGGGTCAGTCAAGCGCGACGAAAGCTGACTGGGGCTGCACTGTTACCTTATAAATATTTGAGTCAACTTTTGTTAAGAGACCATGCATTCGAACCAAAGCAGTGACGTGTTCGTGGCGAGCAAAAGCACGCAATCCTACCTATTCCTCTACATTAACAAATTGAAATGACCGATATCTCACAAGGGTCGGTGTCTTTCTAGTCGCCCCCATGTCATGGTCTGTCTCCACGCCCCTGGAGCCTATGTCACTGCTAGCGGTCTGCTTCTGTGAGATCCCGAGACATTGTGATGCGTGTCGCAGTCGCCCCTACGTGTGAATATCCCCGGCCGAGGCGCCTTCTGCCCTCGTGAATAATTCAATTGTAACCGCTGTTGGTAGATGTCACAGATGCGCTAACAAAATGCGCTAACAGATGCGCTATGAGATGCGCTAACAGATGTGCTAACAGATGTGCTAACAGATGTGCTAATAGATGTGCTAACAGATGTGCTAACAGATGTGCTAACAGATGCGCTATGAGATGCGTTAACAGATGCGATAAGAGATGCGCTAACAACATGCGCTAACAGATACACTAAGAGATGCGCTAACAGATGTGCTAACAGATGTGCTAACAGATGTGCTAAAAGATGTGCTAACAGATGTGCTAAAAGATGTGCTAACAGATGTGCTTACAGATACACTAACAGATGTGCTAACAGGTGCGCTAACAGATGGGCTAACAGATGTGCTTACAGATACACTAACAGATGTGCTAACAGGTGCGCTAACAGATGTGCTAACAGATGTGCTAAAAGATGTGCTAAAAGATGCGCTTACAGATGTGCTAACAGATGTGCTAACAGATGTGCTTACAGATGTGCTAATAGATGTGCTAATAGATACGCTAACAGATATGCTAACGGATGCGCTTACAGATGCGTTAACATTACATACATCGAAGGCTGATGCTATTAGACAGCGTTGTTCCAGGTTTTCTCTACATTTATAAATCATTCATGACAAAAATATTTACATATATCAGATGTTCAGATATATCAGATGTCCAGATAAATCGCTTGAAACGGCTTTCAAGGTTTGTACTTCAATGTTAGGACTTAATTGTTAGTTCCGATATATTAGGCTGTACCGACAGTTTATGTTGTACCGACATATTTGGCTGTACCGGCATAACTGGCCGTACTGGCTGGCAAAATGGCGCCGACAATATAAGCTGCACTGAGATGCAGGGCTGTTCTAAGGGGCGCCTGCCCCGTGCGCAAACATCAGATGGGAGTGCACAAATCGTAGCTTTACTGATCCGCCCCGGTCGTAATTTTAAGGGGCGAATTTTAAGGGGCCTCTCCCCGGTCGCCGCTTCTCCTTGGCCCAACCCTAACTGTCATGTAAGACTAGAGACCATACTAATATGTAATGCCGTACTGACATGTTAGGCTGTACTGACACCAGGGGTGAACTGGGTCGCCGGGACACAGGGAAGATTCCCGATGGGCCGCTAGGACCGGTGATATAATACAAATAAAAGTCATGAAGATAGGGCCGCTTTTTGGTTTTTTCCCGGGCCGCTTTGATTTTTTCCCGGGCCGCTTGAACTCCCCAGTCCACCCCTGACTGACACGCTAAATCATGCCGACATGTTCGGCCGTACCGCTGTACCCAAAATAAAATGAAGCACTTATATACTTATATAATATAACTTGCAACTTAGTACATTTACAGATTGTTTAAATGTCCTTTCTTGTTACTGCTCAAGTGCGCAAACGGATGAGGAATGTTGTGAGTTTCTTGATTTGCTTCTTCGGGGGATCGGAGAAGCTGAAGACTATGAGGGGACGGATGGAAATGCAGTTACAAGAGAGTTTCATTTGATTTTTAATCAAGGGCGCCTGAAAGGTGGATGCCAACTCTATAGCTTTGGTTTCAGTTCAGTAGCTTGGGAGCGACTCAGTTTAGATCACTCGGCTCGGCCACCCAGCACCCAGTCTGTGTGTGAGATGTTTGTGTATGGGTAAGGTGATTTATGGTAAGGTGTTTGTGTATGTTTAGCGTGTTTGTTGTGCGGCTATATGGTTTTTTTTTGTATGGGTAAGGTGATATGCATGGGTAAGGTGGGTTTTTTTGGTAAGGTGTTTGTGTATGAGTATGGTGTTTGTGGCTATGGTTTTAGTGTGTTGATATTTTAGCTCTGTAAGTCACCAAATGAAGGTGTTACTAAAATGATACATATAGACCCACTGCTAATTCATTTGTTTCCATCTTGGCATTACGAAACGAAGAAGGTTTATTCGACGAATGATCTGTGGGCCAATTATGTAAAAACAAAATTTAAAAATGACAGGTTCACCTCCCACTTTCCAATCAAATGGATTTTATCGTAACATGTCGGCTGACACTTACAGACGACCGACCACCTTCTGGGAAATCTTGGCTTACTTTATGGCCGGCTATCAATAAACAGCTGTAATTTGGTCTTTAACCAGAGTATTTTATCAAAGTTGGGTAAATATCAAAGTCTGGTAAATTTTCTCAAGCGGATATTTATTTCAGTCGGGTATATAGCACAGTCCGGTATATATAACGGTCGGATATACATCACAGTTGGGTATACATCAAAGTCGGATATACATCACAGTCGGGTATATAGCACAGTGGGATTGAATCGTTACCATAGCGTTTGGAGGGATGTCCAATTTGTTTCGAAACAGAGGAGCTTACGATTGGACACCTCCCAATTTTTACTCTTTGGAGTAACTCCAAATTCCTGTTGGTTGTTTCTAAACACAATTCCTGTTGGTTGTTTCTAAACACAATTCCTGTTGGTTGTTTCTAAATACAATTCCTGTTGGTTGTTTCTAAACTCAATTCCATTTTTTTTTCTAAACTCAATTCCTGTTGGTTGTTTCTTTTTTTCTAAACACAAGTCCTGTTGGTTGTTTCTAAACTCAATTCCATTTGGTTGTTTCTAAACTCAATTCCTGTTGGCTGCTTCTAAACTCAATTCCTGTTGGTTGTTTCTAAACACCATTCCTGTTGGTTGTTTCTAAACTCAAATCCAGTACGTTGTGTGGGGCTAATTCAAATAGACTCAATGACAGAGGTTTTTAACAAAAAATAAAATTAATCGACTTTCAATCTGAGTAATTTATTTCCTCTAATTAATTCACTTTCTCGTTAACAAATCCATGTTTAAATATGAATTGACCAATGATACAAAGCCAAACGCTGGCCACAGCAACCAATCAAAGGAAAGCGGAACAACCTCAATTGCTCTTTTCTTCCTGAAAAAAAACAACTTTTTGTGTGTTTTTTTTAAAGCGGTCTTACCACATAAAACTACCTCACATTTAAAGGCTAGAGTCATCTTTTCTTATTTCATAAGTTAATGATTGCTGATTTATCTCCTTATACATCTTGGGAAGGTGAAAACATATTGATTTGCAATCCAACAGGGCATGGGCCAAAAAGCCTGCCATTACTTTGGACGTGGACGTGAAACAAGACTATGTGATCAGTCTTGTCCCGAGACAGGCCACTTGATTGCATTAAGTTTTTCCTCTGAAGAACTGCCGCCTCTGTGTACAGATACCATCTTGGCTTTTATTCGCCAGAGGAATTGCCTCGTATTCTTGAGCTAGAGGGATTGCCTCGTAGTTTTAAGCTAGAGCAGCGGTTCTCAACCTGTGGGTCGCGACCCCGACACCTTTGGGGGTCGCCCAAGACCATCTTAAAACACAGATACTCTACAATTGTAAATTATCAACGAAAATAATTTTGTGTTTGGGGGTCGCCAAAACACGAGGAACTGTATTCAGGGGTCGCGGCATTAGGAAGGTTGAGAACCACTGAGCTAAAGGGATTGCCACGTATTCTTGAGCTGGAGGCTGGTCTGAAAATTAGATATTGAGGGCTACAAAAAGAAAACCAAACCAAAGTGGGTCTCAAAATGGGGCAAGGAGGAATTGATCAAGCGTCGACTTTTGCATTTCTATCAGGTACGCATTTGGGGGGGGGGAGAGTGTTCGAAGACGTAACACATTAGTTACGTAAGAAGTAACACGACCTTTCTTACTACCGTTGGACGTCAAGCAGTGTTCAAACACCAACCGTCCAGGCAAGCGACATTTTAAGCCACTGTTCCGGCCAGGCCGCGGCCCGCGTGTTTGCTGGACCTGGGCATCCCTTTGATGGGTTAATTGTTGGATGGCTAACACCAAAAGAGGGGTGTGGGTGGGTGTGGGTGTGGGGGGGAGGGGGGGCGTCGTCTCAGGCTTGGGGAAAACAAGTAGTTGATCTGGTCGGTAAAACTTCTTGTTAGCAAGGATGTGAGTGTGTGTGCTTGTGTGTGTGAGTGTGAGAGAGAGAGAGAGAGAGAGAGAGAGTGGCTGGGTTGTTTCTGTGTGGCTATGGTGTTTATGTATGGGTAAGGTCTTTGTGTGCGTGGTGCACAGGGCGCCGTGGCCATCGGGGCGCCTGGGGCGCCAAGTAAATATATAAATTACCTTATTTTATTATAGTGATGTGTGAACCTCGGGTGCGGGGGGGGGGTCGAGAAACGGTATTCTAACTTTTCGTACAATCGCTTTTCAAACAATGAGTTCTCATACAAAGATAGTTGCATTCTTAATGTGGATACCAGCACTGGGGTTGGGACCAACCGAACGGGCGTGGCAATTCATTTATTAATACCGCATTTCCTTGCCCCTCTTACAATGATTTCAGCAGACAAAAATATGAAGAATAAAAAGCTTTCCCGGGCCACAAGGTCGCAAGCTCGGAGCAGGAAACGGACATCGGAGAAAGAGCGGAGCAATGCAGGGAAGGGGGCGCCGAAAGAGTGCTTCGCATAGGGCGGAATTTTACCTAAGGCCGGCTTGGGGTGTTTCTGTGTGTGGCTATATGGTGTTTGTGTGCGTCGGGATGGTGTTTGTGTTTGAAAATGGTGTTTGAGTCTCTTTGGATATGGTATTTGTATGTGGTTGTGGTGTTTGGGTGTGTGGATATGGTGTCTGTGTGCGGGTATGGTATAGGTGTTTGTGGGTTCGGTGTTTTCGTTTGGGTATCGTAGTGTTTGTGTGTGGGGGTATGGTGTTTTTGTATGGTATGATGTTTTTGTGTGGTATGGTGTTTTTGTGTGGGTATGATGTTTTTGTGTGGGTATGATGTTTTTGTGTGGGTATAGTATTAAAGTGTGGTTACACGGTTTGTGTGTGGGATGGCGTTCGCTTGTGTGTAGCCAGCTTGAGAATGTGAACTCAAACGTTCAAATGTAGTAAATGTTATGAAACTCATCAAGTGTTGTTGAAAGCAGTGGACATTCTGAGCGAGAGTCTAACAGGTACGCCGATGTCTCACCGTCTCTCCTGGTGACGGACGGCTGCTTCCTGTGCCTGTTCGTAGCCGCCGCTAGGAACAGATGGCTGTTGGGGCCTGTCCGATAACCATTACGAGGAAGTGTTTAATTTTAACACCAGTCCGTTCGTTGGGGAGTTAGAGTGCTTCGACAAATATGACCCCAGGATATGTGTATGTATGGGTGCCTACGACATATGTCTCCCGTCCAACAGATGTGAGTACATCATTTCTCGTTATTTAGTTTTTCTTTTATTATAAGACACCAACTATAATATATACGACAGCCATGGCAGTACAGATGACAGTCATGTCAGTATTTTAACAGCAAGTTATGGCAGTATAAATATGCTAGCCATAAGAGTACATTAGACAGCCTCGAAAGTGCACCGCAACCCTTTCCCCCCCCCCCCCCCCCCCCCCCCCCCCCCCCCCCCCCCCCCCCCCCCCTAATATGCTAGCCATAAGAGTACATTAGACAGCCTCGAAAGTGCACCGCAACCCTTTCCCCCCCCCGCCCCCACTCACAGCACACCTACGCCCTTCCTAGATTTCCGTGGCACAACAAAATTAAAGGCATTACTATTGTTTACACGTAAGTTCACTGTTTCATAACCTTCCTAAAGCCGCGACCCTTTAATACAGTGACGCCCCCCAACCATAAAATTATTTTCGTTGCTACTTCATAAAAATATGTGTTTTCCGATGGTCTTAGGTGAACCCTGTGTAAGGGTCGTTCGACCCCCCAAAGGGGTCGCGACCCACAGGTTGAATTATATTTTTTATACCAAACATAACATTTTTTTCCCCCACTAAGTGCGAACATCAAAAGGGTGTTAATAAAGGTATGTTTCCCCCTTCTATTTCTTGTCGTATTTTCATTTGTCCTCTCTGCTGACGAAGGCTCTTAGCCGAAACGTTCTCCTTTCTTTGTTCTGTCTTTATATTCCAAGTTTCCACATACTCATTCCACTATTTCCTTAACACAGCTTGAGCGCAGTCCTTCATTTATTATCCATCATTAGGGCCTACCATTGTTCGAATGATTTGATAGGCCTACATGTCTGGTTTAAAAAGTTTCACCTATCGCATGTTGTTGTTGTTTTTTCTCCCTTCCTGACATGCTTTTAATCTTGATGCTTTCAAACAAGCTTCCATCTTCCTTTCAGAAACGTTCAGAGACTGATCTCGTTGTTTGCTCATTGCTTAAAGGCTTTGACTTAAAATAATTCGCCAGAAACAATCTTCATGCTTGTTGGCAATGTTTTGGTTTCCAGGCGGAGAATAACCTACGACTTAGGTACTTAAGACTTACGTACACTCACTTAGGTGCTTAGATACTTAAGACTTGGATATTTAAGACTCCGGGTACTTTAGACTTAGATACTCAGGACTTGGGTACTCAAGACGCAGGTCCTTAAGACTCAGGCCCTTAAGACTGAGGCCCTTAAGACTAAGTTACTGAAGACTCGGGTCCTTAAGACACAGGTCCTTAAAGACTTAGGTACGTAAGTTCTAAGGTACTTAAGACTGTCAAGTGGCACGTTAGCACAGTACATTTATTACACCTCAAAGCTCTTAAGAGATACTCGTACTCCTTGTCGGCACAATTGGAATGTCTTGAGCTCTAGACGGCGAGTAAGTTTGCTAGGGACAATGGCTGCGTTAGAATGTTATGTTCGCTTCAAATGATACACTCGTGTTTTTTGAGCCGATTCTTCACTGCACCACACAAACATCTCTATGGAATATATTCATCTTTGCCGTGTATTCACAATCTTCGGTGCATTACACAAATTCTTGTATCCATGTTCAGATAAGCGATAATTTTTAAATTTATTTTCAACAGCTCTTTAGGAAAAGTGATCGATTTTACACAAAGAATCAAGTCCATTCCAACACACAAATAGTCTTTTGATACCAACAGACGCAGTGAACACTAACTTAGGTACTTAAGACTGAGGTACGCTAACATGGGTATGTAAGACATTTAAGACTGAGGCACACGAACATGGGTATGTAAGACATAGATACTTAAGACTGAGGTACGCTAACATGGGTATGTAAGACATAGATACTTAAGATTGAGGTACACTAACATTGGTATGTACGATTTAGGTACTTAAGACTTAGATGCAATAACTTAGGTACTTAAGACTCAGGTACTTAAGACAGTCATGTGTTAGGTGAGCCCTTTTTTCCAATGCCGCCGAAAACGCAACATGCCACATAACATAATAATAATAAAACAAAAGCAACACCTGCATTTATGTTTTTGTATTATTATTATTATTATTATTATTATTATTATTATTATTATTATTATTATTATTATTAATCCGCCGTACGATCAAAACGTGTATGGCGGTACCAACCAATGAGATGCGAGCTCTTAGCTACTCTCAGCCACGTGATGATAGAGCTCAGCTTGTGATTGGCTTCTATTCTTTTCATTTGTATGGGATGAAAGTGTTACCTGGCCAATGTAAACAAACACAAAAATGATCATTTAAAAGCCAGCGGGCAACTCTTAGTGGAAGAATTACACGGGGCAGGCGTGAGTAGCGTGAGTTCAAAGGTCAAAGCGACAGATAATGTATGTGTGTGTGTGTATGTATATATATATATATATTATATAGCTTACCAGTAGCTCTCAAACTTCAGACACATAGACTCAATTGGTTGAGATGGCGACTTCTCGTGTGACCCGCCATTTGTAAACATGACAGGCGTGCTGTGTTGTTTGACTTGACCCCTCTGACAGCTTGTCCATCAAACAATCATCGTCCGTTTTGTTTCAACACGTTTCTAGCGTCTGCACGTGTTTTTTCCCCTCGTGGAGGAAGTGTTGCCGCGGCCCATCTGACATCGTTTCGCGGCACACCTGGCTTCGTCCTGCGGCACAACCGGCATCGTCTCGCGGCACACCGACTGCGGTGCTCTGTTATATTTGACATCTGTGACAGTATATATGACAGCTATGACACTCTATTTGACAGCTATGACGGTATATCTGACAATGACAGCAGTATTCATGACAGGTATTACAGTACGTATACTGGTTGAGAACAGAATGTGGGCAGTCCTTTTTGGGGGACAGCGAAGGGACAACAACTACTGGTTGAAGTATCAGTAAATTACAATACTGGCACAGGGTGGTTGGACAGATTTTCGTCTTTCGTGTTGCCAGATGCTTACAACATCCCGGCTATAGAGAATAATCCCCTTTTCTCATTTCAACCCTCACCATCCCTCCACCCCGCCCTCAAGCCGGCATACTGGAGCTGTACCTCTGCGCCATGATCTTAGGCGAACTTTCGGGTCAGCAGGAGGAAGACTCAATCGACCGAACGAACGCGTCACGTGTGTCAACAACAACAAAAAATTCCATTTACAAGATGGAAATGCGAGTAGATAAAAAAGTCTTTTCAAATCCTTCATTTCAACACAGCCCATGTTCCCTGGTGCCCGAGGGATGTAAACAGTTTTGGGAATAGGCGAAAAAATATTGAAAGAAGGTCCTCAAAAATGACTCGGGGGTATCATCAATGAAAAAAAAAAATTAGTTACACAATGCGTGTCTGAAAAATAACTCTTTATACATCTTATTGACAAATGACCGCGCTCGCTTAACCCTATCATCTGCCCCTGAGTAAAGACATCCCCAGTTTGTTTATTTTTTTTTTTATTTTTTAATTTTTTTTTTTTTGGGGGGGGGGGGGTTTTTTTTTTATTTTTAAATTTTTTTTTTTTGGGGGGGGGGGGGCATATTTTTAACATCTGCGGCTAGGTAAAATATCTCCTAAGGGACATTTATCCTCATAATCTACCCATGGTAAAGACATCATAAGATGGACACATATCCGAAAAATCTGATTCTGAGTCAAGACAATCTTAGATGAGAACATCTGCTCCTAGGTCAAGACATCCCCAGTTGGGAATATATCCCAATAATCTGCCCCTGGGTTAGGACACCCTCAGATGGGAATATATCCCAATACTTTGCCCCTGGGACACTTGTCATCTAAGACACCACCAGCCCGTCTTCCCCCCGCAGAGCGATCAACCTAATTTTTTTTTTTTTTTTTTTTTTTGTTAATTTTCCTTTACTTTTTTTTTTTTTTTTTTTTTTTTGATAATCGTCCTCTACTTTGTTTACTCTGGGCCTGGTAGATATTGTTTACCCGCTAGTTTCATTTGGTGGCGGGAAATACTGGAGGCGATTGAAAGCGAAAATCAATGGCGGCGTGCGGGTATTCCCGCTGAATCATTAATGATATTGTGCGCGCCAAAGCACCCGAGACAGTCGGGTGGTGAGCTCACAAGGGAAAGGGCTGCATGGAAAGCTTGGGCGAGACATATGCAATTGATTTTAATGCACCTTACAAGTTTAGTTGCCATGTGTCGTGGTAGAGTATCGCGCGGGAGAAAAAACATGTGGTGTCTTCTCGTAGTAGTGGTTAGGTGGAATTAAACCGCGGTGGAATTCTGTTCGGTGGATTTGAATTATATTTCCTTTTTAAAAAAAGTTTTTTACGTTTAGTGTAAGAATGTTGATTCTCCTGTTCTTCTCTTGGTGATAGAATCTCCCCCCTTCACTCTCTCTCTCTCTCTCTCTCTCTCTCTCTCTCTCTCTCTCTCTCTCCTTTTTAAAAAAAATATTATAATCAGTCAATACTTGATACAGTAGAGAAAGAAAAAAAATGAGGCTCTTATTGATGTGCTGGAATTCGGATCATGGAATGCCAGAAGATAAGTACCGCATTCTAACACTGGCCGTACATTATCATGTGGATAAGTGATTTTTGTTTACCCTGAAAGACCTAGCATCGCAGAGAAAGGAGCAGAGGTGGTTGGGCAGGTGACCTATCCTGAGATGGCCCTAGGATAATCCCGTTGATAAGTTAAGTTGTTTTGGTTCCCTGGATTTGTGGATTTAGACCATCACGGGATAGCAGGATAAGTCAAAGATGGCGGAGATCATTGTGATAACCGAGGTGGATCTGCTCAAGGAGCGCATTGAGGTGTGTTGAACGGGGGGGGGGGGGGGGGGGGGGTGGGAACGGTGTGCCACACTTTGTGATCGATGTGTGTCCTGACCTCTATAGTGAAAATAAGATAAAAGACGATTCTCGTATTGATCTATACTAATGCAAATCGTTTTTGTTGTACTTAGATCTTAATGTTTCAAATCTCAGCCTGTATAGATGAACATTCTAAATAAGACAAACATGTTGAAAATATATTTTTTTTTTACGTAAGACATTTGATTTAAGTGTGCCTCAGGCAAAAATCTCAGCCACGGTAATGTCGTAAAACCTCACTTCCACGGCGACAACATTGACTTTGATAACAGACGGTTGTCGCAACTTATATAGTTACATAGTGAAATTGTTGATTGACTTTGTTAAACATTTGATAGTAACCATGACAACTTTGACACACACACACACACACACAAAATGTGTAATAATTTATTATTGAAAGTATTGCCTGTTTCAATTCACTTCTTTTGGTTCCTTTAAAAAAATGTCTACCTATATTGTAGCCTATGGTACATAAAGAAGTACACTGTCTCTTTTGAAATTATAAAAAAAAAGTTTAATCTCAATCTAAAATATTTGAACTAATGTATATGAATACGATGATTTTATATTTATTTTTCAATGAATAAATAAAAATATTTATAAATATTTTATTTGTTCCTTTAAAACCAAAACTTCAAAAATAATAAATATAATTTCCCTTTAGAAATGTTATGCCGTTTTTTTTTCTGCTTTTAAAAAATAAAATATATCAGTTGCAACCTTATATCAATAGCAGTTGGTTTTTTGTTTTTTGGTTTTGTTTTTTTTTTTTGGTGGGAGGGGGAGGGGGGGGTAAAGCTTCCCCTTTGATTCAGATGACAAAAGTGGACTTATTTTTTAACTCTCGGACGCACTCTTTTTTCACGCTGTCTGTTCAAACGGAAGTGAAACTGTCGTCTATTAAATGTTATTCTGTTTTTTTTTCTTCTTTTAAAAAATAAAATATATCAGTTGCAACCTTATATCAATAGCAGTTGGTTTTTTGTTTTTTGGTTTTGTTTTTTTTTTTTGGTGGGAGGGGGAGGGGGGGTTAAAGCTTCCCCTTTGATTCAGATGACAAATGTGGACTTATTTTTTAACTCTCGGCCGCACTCTTTTTTCACGCTGTCTGTTCAAACGGAAGTGAAACTGTCGTCTATGGGATTGCTTATAAGATAACCAGAAGATATGACTCGGTGTTACCCAGGATAATAATGGAAGCCGAATTGTGCTGCCCTCTACCTGCTATTGCGAAGAGCCAACATCTAAAAATCTAATTTTTACGTACGCATTCGAAATCGAGATTTGATGTATTGATAAAAGACCAAAAAAAGTTCCGACCCCCATGAAATGTATACGTGTTTTAATTCACGTTCAGACAAATACTTGAATTAATTCTTTAATTATTATATTAAAAATGACTTCCTATTTAGAATAATAATACTTATTTTTATTGTAAGCATTTTTATTTGATCAGATTAAAACGTATTGGTTTTTAGATACAATTTTAAAAAAAAAAATTAATACCGGTGTCATTGTCTTTAAGAATCAATTTAATTCTGGAATATTAGTTGTTGTTTTTTTGTTGATGTTGTTGCTGCGATTGAACACACGTCTCCACGCTGTGTGGTGCATTTGATATGGCGTGCTATTGATCTCAGGGCCACATTGGGAAATTAGCTTTTTCTTATATACAATTCCACACGCACATAAGTTATTGGTCAATCCTGTAGCGACCTATTCTGGAAAGATCGAATTCCCCCCCGTCAGATCAAGCTGTGCACCTCATTTACAAGCTGGTAGCTTTCCGTGACCCCCAGGACCTTGTAAACATTTGAACGTAACCCTAAACAAATTAGGTAAACATAAACATGCCCAAACATCGTCCAAGCCAGTCATTGTAACATAAGAAAACGTGAACACTAGACTTGTTCTCAACCTTATCATACATTGAATATTATCACAAATGTTGACGTTCATTTTTTAAAACTTTGAATGGTATCATATAAAGGGAATGTGAATAAATACATTGAATGCTATCAAGTGCATCGAATGTTATATAATAAATTGAATACTATCAAAATGGATTGAAGAGGAGTAGAGAGTACGTTGAAAATATAATTAAATGATGTTGTTTTTTTTTTTGTTCCTTTACGTTTTCATGATAAGTACAAGACTTGTGTGTCGCTCTCAGTTATTCATTTGTAAACTTTTTCTTTTCAGAAATGGAAGCCCTTATTTGACCAGGTAAGATTTATATTTGTTCTACAGTTAAGATCTTCAAGATCATTTCAATCCCAGCACGAATCCTTTTACTTCCGGTCTCATTTATTCAAAAATTTACAAATTTTTGGACATGAAACCGAACGTAATTTTCAAGTAGAAACTAAAGACTTATTCTTCGATGGTTGAAAAAGTAATTATTGAGAAATCCTAAAATTCATAAATTTGGCGTATTTTTTAAAAATATTCAACTTATCAGAATGCGCCACTGTGCAGGCAGAAGATCTCACAGAATGCGCCACTGTGCAGGCAGAGGCTCTCAAATTACACCACAGAGCATTGACCTTAAACAAGATAGCACACCTTGTGTAATTCATAATACAGGGTGGCGCCAAAAAAACTGAACCGTGCTACGTGAATCGCTCCACTCTATAGAGGAATGTCAGTGGACCTCAGTGAACCCATGTGGTTCAGTCGTTGGTGCCGCCACCGTGTACCAAGGTTTATGTATTATGTAATACCCTCCCTATATCAGCACATATGTACTAGCCTCTAAAGCTATTGCTAAAAAAATCTACTTAGTCATGACATGAAGCCCTGCTCACAATCTTATGTGAAGATGTGTTGATGTGTGACTCTATGGCAGCGGTTTTCAACCTGTGGGTCACGACCCCTCTGGGGGTCGAATGACTCTTTCAGTGGGGGTCGCCTAAGACCATCGGAAAACACATATACCCAAAAGTTATGAAGCAGCAACGATAAAAATTTTGTGGTTAGGGGTCGCCACAACATGAGGCTCAGTGTTGAAGGGTCGCGGTATGAGAAAGGTTGAGAACCACTGCTCTATGGGGATGAGGATAAGCCACTCAAGGACGATATTTACATCATGAATGCATTCTACCAGTCCCTTGTCTAACCGTTTGAAATTTTAATGTTGAAATTCTCACTGGGCCCCACCTCAATACCATTAACTCCCCCCCCCCACTCCCCCCTCCCCCCACCTTGTCATGGACTCGCCTCAATAAGACGGAAATGACGTTCTTGTCACTTATTGAACTGTGAACATATGAGGGAGAACTTCCGTCATGGGACGGCCTGACATTGTGTTCAACTGGGCAGGGAAAGCCGTTAAGCCAGCCGTGGTATGCCAGCTGCTCGCTTTGTGTTGGCCGGTGAGCTCCTTAAAAACGTACAAGAAATACGAGCCAAGTGTTCTGCACCATCCTGTTACTCCCTCCTCTAGGACACAATTCTATGATTCGCTTTTTATAACATTGTCCTGTGGTATCAGCTGCCGACTTCTGAGCTTAGAAAGTAACGCTGGAAACGAAAGAAAAAGCGTGGGTGGAAGGGGGGGTGGGGGGGTGGTAGGCGCACTAAGTCAAGTAACTGCGACAATGTGTTGTTGTTGTTTTGTTGTTGTTGTTTTTTTAATATTGAGGTGAGGGCTAAAAAACCTTATTATTGAGTGTTGCTTTGTTCATGATTTAGTCAATATTTGAAGTTCGGATTCTTTTGTCACTAAAATGTTTCAATTGATCGTGCTTGTTTGGGGGGGGGGGGCGGGGGGGTGGGAGGGGGGT
>CAXITT010000835.1:118715-139688 GCA_964033795.1 Lymnaea stagnalis | reverse complement strand
CCCCCCCCCCCCTCATTAATAGCAGTTTCAATTTAAATAGGAAAAAAGTAATTTAATTTTGCTTCATTTTTTCATACTCGGCGAAAAAACAAATTCCTTAGATTCCCCCTCCCCCCTCTCCTAACCCCCCCTCCCCCAACCAATAAATTCAACACATTGGTGTGAATGCCTATGTTAACACAACACGCGTATGTGCGCTTGTGAATGTGGTGAGTGTGAGTGTGTGAGTGGCTGTGATGTGGGGGAATGGGTCGCTATCTATAACAGCATTAATTTATTCACAGAATACTCGCTCCACCAGATGGGTCTTAAAGAAGATACTGGGTGATTCGATATCATGTAAAACTCGTTGTGCTTGATGGTGTATTGGACTGCTGGACTCCTGGACTTTGAATCATTTTTAAATCGCACAGCACTAAAAACTTAAGTCCAATTTTTAGTTTTAAATGTTCAAGAATCGAGTTAGGTTGTCATCCTCGCTACCGGCTATGAGTAAGTAACTCATTCTGTGAATCATGCTTTACAACGCACAGTCAATGAGATTGCACGAATCAAATCCTCTTGATTCTTAAAATAAACTTTAAACAAAAAAAAATCAAAGCTTACCATTATTAAGTAATTATATAAATATACATATATACTACGGAGATGCAGTGTTACGATAGCATACTCTTTAACTAATTGATCAGGAGATGAGCTCCACTTGGTCCATTGGACCATTCACATACTCCTTCCATTTAGCCTAGCCGTTCTTTCCTCATCATTCCAATGGTTATCATTTCTTTATGTTCTTGCAAGGGTCGGCAAACTTTTTCTTGAGGATGGCCCGTAGGAAGATTTCTCCGGGTTCTGCGGGCCGCAACGGTGTGAGACCCATTCAATATGACTTACGCGTCCAAGGCGAATGGTGTTTTTTTTTTAAATTTTTATTTTAACTTGATAAATGCATATTTCAAACACGTAAGACAATTTTTTTCATGTCGAAATTCAGCATTACTATAAACAACCCCTGGAAACCAAGTTTTTCCTATAAATCCTGTATAAAAATTTAATATCAAGCGATGGGGGCGGCGGGGGGGGGGGCTGAAAATTTGACAAAAAATGCATTCAAATAACCCATTTTATAAGAATCCCAATTAGTGCCGCCCCCCCCCCCCCACCTTTTTTAAAATCAAGATTCGCAACCTTTTTTTTTTCCACGCCCCTGAACTATATTTAAGAGTCTAATGACCGATCCGCCTTTACACCGAGATTGATGACACCAACTTTTTCTGTAAAACGAAAGAACATTGTACGCACCAAACGCGATAGCGGCACAACTAAGAATCTCATGCAGCGAGCGCAGTTATCGGGAATTTTTAGTTCGTGAACTCAGTGGCCATAGGGTAGTGTTACAACTGACTTTTTTGGGGTTGCGGGTTTGATAGAATGTGTTGTCGTCGGCGACGAGCCCTCTGTGCCAAGTTTCAGCTCGATAGGATGACGGGAAATCGGGCCAATTAGCCGTCCGAAGATTTTTTTGCCTTTAAACAAACACACGGACGAAAGCGAAGTGTAATAAATGATTGAAAATTGTAGTGGTGTATAAGAAACATGAAACTGGTTCTTTTTCCGTTTGTTGAGATAATGGAATTGAATTGAGGCTCAAAGCTAGCGTCTCATCAGAATCGCTTACAGGTTCTCATCATAAAGCTGCTCCATAGCTACATATCACATGTTTTAGGTTTGCAATGTCTCCTCAAACCAGCTGGTATTGTCAAGATTGAAAGGAATTCACAACAGCAAAGTCTTTCAAATGAAAATATCGACCGCTTGAGGGAGTCACTTTCAGAAATGTATCAGTTTGTTTGTACTTGTATCTGTCCTTCAAAATGTATTTCGTTTGCAGATCGAGATCTTCAGTTTGAAATTCAGCTGGAAACTCACCAACGTTAAAATAAAACGTAGTTTGGAATGTATAATTTTTTTACTGGTATCGTGTTCAGTAAAACTGTTCTGAAACTGCTGTCTCAGGTCAGAATGGGCTACTTGCACAAATGTCTGTTTCAAGTCAGAATGCGCTCCTTGCACGAACGGCTGTCTCAGATCAGAATGCGCTACTTGCACAAATGTCTGTTTCAAGTCAGAATGCGCTCCTTGCACGAACGGCTGTCTCAGATCAGAATGCGCTCCTTGCACTAACTGCAGTCTCAGGTCAGAATGCGCTCCTTGCACAAATGTCTGTTACAAGTCAGAATGCGCTCCTTGCACAAACGGCTGTCTCAGGTCGGAATGCGCTCCTTGCACAAACGTCTGTTTCAGGTTAGAATGCGCTCCTTGCACAAGCGGCTTTCTCGGGTCAGAAACGGTTGGACTTAATGTTTTTAGCTTTATCGTGTACACCGTGTAATAAATACTGGTGGAATTCAAATTTCTTGTCCATTCTTAGATTACTCAAGACGCCTCCAACACATTTTCTCTTCCATGTATAACATTTGTTTGTTTTCTCCTCAGATGACGTATAGGAGAAACGACAGTTTCCGATTGGCCGTGGAGAGTCGCGAGGTTGACCCTTGGAGTAGACCGCTTTATCTCAGTGACCCTAACTACCTCACGTGCTTCCAGAAAATGGTAGGTTAGTTTTATCCGGTTACAGAGTGGGGTTTGCTACAATGTGGGTTTTATTGCAGTACTCTAAGTTAACTGTGGCTCATTATAAATGTTAGTGGCTGAAAAACGTTGTGGATCATGTCCAACAGATCACCAGGGAATCAGATTAGGTCTAACATATCACCAGCCAATCAGATCATCACTAACAAATCACCAGCCAACATGGGCGCCTGGATTTATTGGATAAAATTTTTTTAGACAAAAATAGACAAAAAATGTATTAAAGTAAAGAGAAAATAAAGAGAAAGTAACTAAGCTGATGTCCTGTCCGTTTGTTCACCATACAAATACGCTACAGTAAATTAAAACTACATTAAAACATTACTGAAAAAATCCCCCCCTGGAAAGTTAATCTATTTTTTTTGCCCCCCAGCCAATCAGATTATGTCTAGCATATCACCAGCCAATCAGATCATCACTAAAAAATCACCAGCCAATCAGATTATGTCTAACATATCACCAGCCAATCAGATCATCTGTAGCACATCACCGGCCAATGAGATCTTGTCTAATACAACACCATACAATAAGACGAGTTTTCATTGCAAATATATGTGATCCCCAGGTTCGGCGTATAGCTCGTGAATTTCTCACGGATGATGCTGACCGTCAATTCTACGCTGACCGCTACACATGTTGCCCCCCTCCAATTTTTATACCACTCATCACATTGCTAGAGGTAAGTCTATCTGATCTACATTGCTAGAGGTAAGTCTATCTGATCTACATTGCTAGAGGTAAGTCTATATGACGAACGTTGCTAGAAGCTAAGTATACATGAAGTGCGTGGCTAGATGTAAGATTGCCTGTCACGCAACTTTCAAGCAAGGCAAACTATCACATAATAATTTCTCATTTTTCCCTCATCCATCGCTGCATATCCTCAAAGAAAACTGTACGCCAGCGTCAAATAATATGGGACACAAGCCCCCCCCCCCACCACCCCCCTTTATGTGACGCCTTTTATGGCAGGTCGCTTAAACTGTCTTCAGTCTCATGTTGTCATAAGAGAAAACGTAAAAGGTTTGCTGACATTCAACTGTGACATGGACTGTGACAGGGACTGTCACATGGACTGTGACATGGACTGTGACATGGACTGTCACATGGACTGTCACATGGACTGTGACATGGACTGTCACATGGACTGTCACATGGACTGTCACATGGACTGTCACATGGACTGTGACATGGGCTGTGACATGGACTGAGACATGGACTGTGACATGGATTGTGACATGAACTGTGACATGGACTGTGACATGAACTGCGACATGGACAGCGACATGGACAGCGACATGGACTGTGACATGGACTGTGACATGGACTGCGACATGGACTGCGACATGGACTGCAACATGGACTGCGATATGGACTGCAACATGGACTGCGATTGGACTGGCACCTGGACTGTGACATGGGCTGTGACAGGGACTGAGACATGGACTGTGACATGGATTGTGACATGAACTGTGACATGGACTGTGACATGAACTGAGACATGGACAGCGACATGGACAGCGACATGGACTGTGACATGGACTGTGACATGGACTGCGACATGGACTGCGACATGGACTGCAACATGGACTGCGATATGGACTGCAACATGGACTGCGACATGGACTATGACATGGACTGTAACATGGACTGTAACATAGACTGGACATGGACTGTGACATGGACTGTGACATGGACTGTGACATGGACTGTCACATGGACTGTCACATGGACTGTCACATGGAATGTGACATGGACTGTCACATGGACTGTCACATGGACTGTCACATGGACTGTCACATGGACTATCACATGGACTGTCACATGGACTGTCACATGGACTGTCACATGGACTGCGGGCGTTACACATTGAGGGGAGCAGGGGGAGGGGGTGTGAAATAGCTATATGGAACTTATTTTCACTATACAGTATTTATTTTTGATATTTTGAGAAGGTTTTTGTAAGTAGAGCTAATTAAAAAAAATAGAAACAACAGTAAAAAAATAAAAAAAATAATTTAAAAAAACGGTCTAATTTAGACTCTAGAGGTGTAAAGAACTAAAGGTGTTATGAGGTGACTAAACACATCTGGATGTCAATGCAAGAAATGAACGGAAGTGAACGACCGCAAGGTCATATCTATAGCGTATCCGGAAATTTGTTTCAAAGAAATTTCGTCGACTGAAAATTGATCGACGGAAGTTTGATCGAATGGAAATTTGATCGACCTGAAGTTTGGTCGAACGGAAATTTGATCGAATTTTTACTTCAGTTCACACGATCAAATTTTCGTCAAATTTCGTTTTGAACGCACCATACTATATAGTAAAACCAAAAAGAAATTTGGCACAAAATTAGATCGTGCGAACTGAAAATAAAATTCGATCAAATTTCCGGTAACCTATAAATAGGAATTAGGGACTCCTTCTGTATCTATTGTGCACTCGCGGGAGCGTCTCCGAGGAAACTTGTGGCGCCCACATGGGGTTTGTCTCTTCGTGACGTGGCGGACTAGTAGGGAGGTACTGTTCTTCCGAAGCCAAAAAAAAAAAAAAAACCCCGCCGACTGCATGACTCTCAACGCAACGGGAGTAGTAACGTAGTAACATGATTACTAGTTGCCGTTTATGGATATGAGGCTTGGGTGGCCGTTAAAACCCATGACGATGATTTAAGCGACGTGGCCATGACAAAGCCGCTTCTAGGCGACCGTTTCGTCCCAGCTTTCCATCCCGACCCAAAGACTCCCTGGGCGGTGGGGGGAGGTAGCGCAACACCTTTTCCTCCGGAGTGGAAGCAAACTCGCCCAGGCCTTTAGAGAGAGTGGACCGCGAACGCTTTAAGCGCAGCGTTTTCGGTCGACTGGACGTCCCCCAGACCATGGGGAGGTTACCGGCGTGCAGCCGCACGGTCTGGTGAAGGGGAAACCCGACACCTGGCCCGTGTGGGGGTGAACCGGGGGGCGGGGGGCATGAAGAGCTCGCACAGCTCGACGGCCCAACGACACCATTTCTCAATGTGACATATTTAATATCTATCAAGGTGGCTATTTTGGGTTGAAATCTCTCATCCTTTGGGGTAGTTATTATTAAAAAATTTAGCTACTGTGAAATATCTCAAGTACGAATAAAAAGTACTTTTGACTTGATTTTATTTTTCTTGCTGCGAAGTAAAGAAAAAAATTTTTTTTAAGGTGTTAACATGAATTTGGTGTTTTAAGTGTTGTAGCTGATGTTGCGTATTTTGGCATGCAGTTCTTCCATTGGTATTATAATACATATTGTTATTCGGTATATGATTTCAGGTACAAAAAAATTACCATGCACATTATTGTATTCTCTGGCTCAGTGCGTTTACAATTCTTTAAGTAAAATCAATCACTCTCCGGTAACACCTTCTATAAATAGCCTCCCCCCCCCCCTAGATGCTTTACTTTGATTGGTTCAAGAGACTTTTTAGTGCAAATTAAATTAATAAATAGAGACGTGAACGATTCGATGTTTTCGTGTTGTCACAAGAGATCGATGATTGGCAGATAAAGCCTGAAAACCGCGGGTATTGATTGGGTATCGATTGGGTATTGACATGAAGATTGGGGACCATGCGATACACACTGTTAGCGGATCTGTGATGGAATCAATTTATCGAATTGGTGGTGGTTTTGTGGGGGGGGGGGAGATAATTTTAAAGCGTTTTAAAAAAACAGGATTGGTTGGGGTGGGGGCAAATGTTAACTATTGTACAAATACGAGAAAATAATAAAACAATATTTGTGACGAGCCATCTAGGCCCGCGTGGAGTCACTGTATTCTTCAAGTAAGTGCAAAAGTAAACTATTTTTGTTTTAAAAAATCGGAATAAAATATTTTACGTTATTTGGTTTCAGTATAAAATATATGATGCTCTGCCAACCACTACATCAGCGGTTCTCAACCTTTCTGATGCTACGACCCTTTAATACAGTTCCTCATGCTGTGGCGACCCCTAACACAAAATTATTTTCGTTGATACTTCATAACGTTAGAGCATGTGTTGTAAGAGTCACAATAAGAGTTGTTATAAGAGTCGCAACAAGAGTTGTTGTAAGAGTCCCAATAAGAGTTGTTATAAGAGTCGCAATAAGAGTTGTTATAAGAGTCGCAATAAGAGTTGTTATAAGAGTCGCAATAAGAGTTGTTATAAGAGTCGCAATAAGAGTTGTTATAAGAGTCTCAATAAGAGTCGCTATAAGAGTCGCAATAAGAGTCGTTATAAGAGTCATATTAAGAGTTGTTATAAGAGCCGTATTAAGAGTCGTATGACGCTGTCTTAAAAGATGTAGACAAGACATGTATCCAGGTATTGCTAACCGAGAGAAATACGATATCATCCATGCCAAGCACTCGATTTAACCATAGAAATTTAGAAAAGGTTGTTTGTTTTTTGTTTTTTTTTTGTTTTTTTTTTTAAAGTTGATTCTTTGCCTTCAGGCTGTACCAAAACAAACAAATATTGAAACTTGTAAATTTTTTGTTTGAGTTTCTGAATGTCGTGTCAGCCAACAATAAGAGTTGCAAAACTTTAGACTGGTCCTCGAACCTTAGATTTGACAGAAATAACACTCGCAAAGAATTAAGTCATCAAAAAATAGCGCCTTCGTTATACCATCCCCGGGCGTCTGCAGGGCGTTTTTCCTCGACATCACTTTGCCAGTCACTGAAGTCAGACAGAGTGGAGCAATCAGAGGCTGCGGCCCCGACAAGGCGCCTCATTTTAGGCACCCTGTTCCCAGTTATATAAGAATACACATAATTTGCATTAAAATAATAATAATAATAAAGTGTATTTCAAAAACACGCTTCATCCCCAAAGGCTCGAAGCGCGGTACAAGAGTAAAAAATCTATAATTTACCACATTTAAAACAAACGCAACACTACAAAAACTAATTACAAGCATACAATGTCAAAGTCTTTCAACCCATTTCAACCGTGAGCAACACAGCTAATATGCATTAAATGGATAATATGGTAGACAATCATCCCAGAAGGTGTTTGCGAAATAAATGTGTCTTTAAATCGGTTTTAAAGGACTCCAGTGTCTGATTGTTTCTGAGATCGACTGGAAGGGCGTTCCAAATTGTTGGACCAGCAAATGCGAAAGTGCGCTTTCCGCAAGTCTCAAGGCGAACACGTGGTGTCAAGAGTTTGCAACTGTCGGATGAGCGGAGTTGTCTAGTGGGTCCATAAGGCGTCAGCAGCTCTTTCAGATAGGACGGCGCCAGGCCATGTAAATAGCGGTAGCACAAAGTTGCGATTTTGTGCTCTATGCGAGCACGCACGATATTTGGTGCCCTCTGAAGATGGCGCCCATGGTGGTTGGCTCCTTTAGCCCCCCCCCCCCCGCCCCCGGTTCCCATGACCCTTACTGCGGAAAGAGTGAAAAGAACTTTCTCAAAGCTTAAGTTCGTCAAAAAACATATCTAATACCATTCTCAGCAAAGAAAATATTAACGTATAGGAGATGTCTGTTGAATCTCGTGATATCATTTTTACAAAGCAGATTTGACACATAATTTTTTATATTTTTATTTTTAAAATCATAATGGCGTATGGATGTCAAACAATCCTTTGGCATTAATGGTATTTTGGATATTAGAACTAGGTCTTCTGTTCAACTTAATGCATTTCTTTGATAGCATATATCTCGGGTTCTATGTGCTGGAGGCGTGTTACGGTTGTCTTGAAAGGAATGTACAAAGGGTACAAAGGGTACAAAGGGTACACAGGAATACCTGAATTTGTATTGAAAGGGAAGTTAGGATTTATGATTTTTTTATTACTTTTTTTTTTGTATACATTTTTTTTATTTGTCACAATTTCCGCCCCACTCATCTTCTTAAACGCTCCGTTTGGTTATTTTCTAGGATCTGATCCACGTCTGGAAGTGGGTGAGATCATTTGTTAGAGTCGAACATCTCATCTGTCATCGCTGTTCTGCTCTCAGGGGATCAAATTACCCGAGGCAAACTAAAATAGCTGTAATCTATTTTTGGTCAATCTCGACCCCGGGGGCAGGGCCTTGGAGTTAGATGTGGAGTGTTACATTTATTCCACTCAGGTCACCGTAATACTACACGCTGACGTGTTCCTGTAACACTGTAGAGATCACTTGGATGGCCTCTGTTCTAGCCTTGGCTCGTCTCTGTTCTAACCTTGGCTCGTCTCTGTTCTAACCTTGGCTCGTCTCTCTTCTAACCTTGGCTCGTCTCTGTTCTAACCTTGGTTGAACTCTGCTCTGACTGTCACGTCAGTCCACTGCTATGACGTTCACACTCAGACACAATAACTCTGCTCTGACTGTTCCGGCTCGTCTCTCTGCCTACTGTGTCCTCACGACTGCCCTATCCAGCGGAATTCTACCTCCTGACAATCCTCTTCTTTGTCTGGTTGAAACTCTCCCTAGTCCCATCTAACGGTCCCCTTTTATAAGTCCCTGAATTGGTCGTGGCTTTACTAGAGATTCCCCCGCTCCCCCAGGGCTAATCTAATTTTACATCTCTGGTACTAAAATGTTCCTAACGCCCCCCCCCCTAAATCAACATTAACTGACCACTACTGTCACAGTAACGCTCTACTAGTCTCGTCACGGTGTAATCTGATACGCTACAACCGTTGGTCAGCTGGTCAGTCTCCATACTGTTGGATTCCGCCCACTCCTGTACCACTCAGGTCGCACCCAGGTCGGAACTCTCCACAATACTACACGATGACGTATTCACAGCATGGGATCTGCATGTCATGTCACCCTCAGGTTTCCATATTTTCCCATGTCCCCCCCCCCCTTTGTTTTTCCCTGTCCGTGAAAATTTCTTTAAAAATCCTTTATATTAACTTTGCTTTTGTTCGTGTGTTTCTTTCTGGCTGCGTGTGCGACAAAAATCTTCGGACGTCTAATGGACCCACTCCCCGTCAACCTATCGAGCTGAAACTTGGCACATAGACTCGTTGCCGATGACGACACACTCTTTCAAATTTTCACCCCCCAGCCTCACCCACAACCCCCAAATTCAGTTTTTTCCTGTTTTTCAAGGAAAAGATGAAGGAAAAACAATATGATTTTACGAAACAAAATTCTCGATACCTGCGCTAAATGAGAGTCGTACGAATACCCCAAGTGCGTTTGGTGCGTAATATTGTCATTTCTTTTACTGAAATCGTTGATGAAATTTATATACGGTGTAAAAGTGAGTGGGTCATTCGAATATTAATATTTAAAAAAATAATAGAAAATGTATATGAAGGATTTTTACCTAAAAACTTTTTTTATTAGGGTTTGTTTAATTTATTGTGTGCCAGAATGACGTGTTTGTCACCACAGTCTCTTAAATGTTTAATTTAGCGATTTCACTTTTGTTTAACTGAAAAAGTCCACTGTTCGCCGTCCACAGGTTGGCTGTTTTGTTTACTACTGCATGGAGTCCCGTATGTTCACTTTCAACGGTCCGGTGCCGGCGTCCAGTGTCTTCATCTACCGACCAGACAAACGAGTGGAGCTGTGGCGCTTCCTGTTGTACATGCTGCTGCATGCTGGGTAGGTTGTGTCGTCTGGACACATTAGTGTTTTCATTATGATATCACCTAGTGTGACACGCGTGTCCCATTGTGTTGTCAGAGCGGCACGATTATTTCCGTTAGTGTGTGTGTGTGTCTTGGTTGACCTGGAATAATCTGTGTCAGACTTGCAATGTGCCAGATATCCACTTTCTAGCACTGTCGATAGTTCATTAACAGAATCAGGACTTTTTAAAAATAATTATTTGTGACATTTTCTTATACAGTCGTGTATCTGTTAAGGTTAGAATCTAAATGTTTTACTCACAACAAGTTTGGATATTTCTATCCACAGATACGGATATTTCTATCCACAGATACGTGCATCTTCTGTTTCATAATTAATGTCATTGTACAATTTTGTACATTTCTATCCACAGATACGTGCATCTTCTGTTTAATGTCATTGTACAAGTTTTAGTTGGCATTCCACTAGAAATGGTTCACGGGCCTTTCCGGATTGCTTTGGTGTACATGTCAGGTGTACTTGCAGGTGAGAGGGACTGATGTACATGTCAGGTGTACTTGCAAAGTGGGAGGGAATGATGTACATGTCAGGTTTTACTTGTAAGTGGGAGGGAATTGTTTAGCAGATGCACTTGCAGTTAATCGAGTTTTAACACACACGCCGCCATGTATTAGCAGAAAGACGGTGGAATGATTGGGAGGGTAATGTCAGGGCGCTCTGTTTCAACTATTCAGGCAGAATATTTGCTTGTGATTTTATTTTATTTATTTTTTTTTAAAGAACTGTGACGTCATAATTTTTTTTAGAAGGAAGGGGAATATCCCTTAATCGGTGATATCTTTTCTAGAGATATATTTAGAATAACCTTTAAACTTTCGTTATGGAAAAAAGTTGAGTACTCTCTCCCTTTATTTGTTATATTTAGATAAACTGTAACATGAAGTAGTTTGTTTTTTTAGTTGGCTACTTTTTTTTTTTTTAGAATTCCTTATTTCTTTAATTTATACTTTGACATAGGATTTCACTTGAAACTAAAAAAAGTTTGATTGACCTGGTTTGAAAATGTTTTTTTTTAAGATTGCATAATTTTATTTTTGTTTATTAAAATAAGCATTTTTTTTATTTTTTTTTTTTTTTTCTTTTATTTGTTATATTTAGATAAACTGTAACATGAAGTAGTTTGTTTTTTTAGTTGGCTTCTTTTTTTTTTTTAGAATTCCTTATTTCTTTAATTTATACTTTGACATAGGATGTCACTTGAAACTAAAAAAAGTTTGATTGACCTGGTTTGAAAATGATTTTGTTGAAGATTGCATAATTTTATTTTTGATTATTAAAAGAAGCATTTTATTTATTTTTTTTTAAAGCTACACTTGAAAATAAATTTCATTAGGTATTATATTGCGGCTCTTGTTGGACATTGGCAAACTTTGTCTTTGGTGTAAGTTTTAAAAATAATAATTTTTTTTTTTAAAGAATCTTGTTCAGGCTTAAGTAAAAAAAGATTTGTATCACTTCATCACAGGTTCCCTGGGAACATCAGTGTTCGACATGGACGCCTTCTTGGTGGGATCCTCCGGAGGAGTCTATGCATTACTGGCAGCACACTTAGCTAATGTATTGTTGGTTCGTAATTGTTTTCTGTGTGCTAGGGGGTATAATAACTGTCGATGATGGGTAGAATAATGAGTTTAGATAGTGTTATGCCGAGGGGAAAGGTGTTGTGTTATGTTGTTGTTGTTTTTTTATTTTGGGGAGGGGGAGGGGGAGGAGATACTGCATGAAATCAAAATTGCATGATAAATGTTGTAAAGAACCCTGTGAGAAATTCAGTAGTGTCATAGCGTAGCTTTTTATGAGAGATTAAATATTACATGTTTATGAAAAATAGTTTGTTTTGTGATGTTTAAAAAACTGTTATGTTAGACTTTTTTCAACCTAACCAAAAAAAATAATAAATAATCAAAAATGATCTTTAAAAAAAAGTGGTACTTTTATAATTAATTGACAACATTATTGGAGAGAGAAATCAAATGATAAGATAAGATAAAATAAGATTAAGCACATACATAAATACAACATTTTACTGTTATAACAATTGAAATGCAAGACATCTAAAATATTTCTCAAGCGTAGAAATTTTCCAGCAATGAACTTCTTTATTTAGGACAGAAAAACTATAATTCAACTTGAAGATAAATATAATGCTCAAATAGTCATTTTGTTACTTGAACTGTTTTTTTTTTTTTTACAGTTCCAATAACATGTTACATTATTTAGCAATTGACAATGCAGAAAATATGTTACATAATGTAACAATTGACTATGCCAATAAAATGTTACATAATGTAACAAGTTACAATGCCAATAATATGTTACATAATGTAACAATTGACAATGCCAATAATATGGTAAATAATGTAACAATTGACTATGCCAATAATATGTTACATTATGTAACAATTGACTATGCCAATAATATTTTACATAATGTAACAATTGACAATGCCAAAAATATGTTACATAATGTAACAAGTTACAATACCACTGATATGTTGCATAATGTAACAATTGACTATGCCAATAATATGTTACATAATGTAATAATTGATAATGCCAATAATGCAACAAGTTAAAATGCCAATAATATGATAAAAAATTTACTTATTGTTTTAGGCATTACATTTGCAGAAATGTATTAAAATTCTATGTCATACCTGAAATAAATGACGTGTTGTACCAAATAAGTTATTGAGCCTGAGCATGTTTGTGTTCATACTGGGTTCCTAATTAATTATGTAATGAGATAAATCTTAGAAAATGTATTTTTGTAACACAAAGCACCAGATTTGATTTAATTGTTCAATGACAGTATTCATTGTGTTATGTATAAATAAAACATTTTCTCAAACATTTAAACACTTTATAATTAGCAGAAGAAATTCATGGATGCAGAATAATTTTGTTTTATCAGCAGTAACTGTAACACAAATCTGTTAAGTTAATGGCATCAAAACTAAGAAATATGTTGTTCATCTGATAACAGAGGTATAAAACAAATGATCAAAACCATGGCTGCATTATTTATTGAATTCTCTAGCAATCTTCAAGCTTGTACAGAATAACATTGAAGACAAGGGGAATTTGTAATTTACAACAAAAAAATGTATCTTTTTTTTTTCTTTGCAGAATTACTCTCACATGGAACTAGGGATTTTAAAATTAGCTGCTGTTTTTATTATTGGTAAATACCTGCATAATTAAACAAACGTTTTATTAAATAGATATTAAGTATTTAATCTACAGTGTACGAAAGTTATCATTATCTTAACTTAGGAAAAAAAGGGGAAAAAAAAAACAGGGAAAAAAAAGGAACTATGATCAGAACTAAATTAGTTGAAGTCATATTTTTTTAATCCGTCACATTCAAGCAATTCAACTCCATGACTTTGCGAGGATTATCTTTAAATATATTATAAGAATGTATCACATTAAAGATATTTGTTTAAGTTTTCAAAATATATTTTTTAAAATTAATAAGACAAAATTAACCCATTTTTATTGAATATATGTCACTTCTAATAAATGTCTTACTATTTAAACCCCTGTCCTCATTTCTTTCAAGCCAGTGCTGATGTCGGTTTTGCCATCTGGAATAGATACGCCCAGAAAGATTCGGCCCCATCCATCGGTTACACTGCCCACCTGACAGGCGCACTGGCTGGACTGACCATAGGCCTGGCGGTATTAAAGAACTTTCATCAGAAACTCCACCAGCAGTACATGTGTTGGGTCGCCATGGCTGTGTATTTGGGTTGTGTCGGATTCGCCATTTTCTGGAATGTCTTCTACTACTGATGTGTCTGCCTGCACTTGAGACAGCTGGATCCACCCTTAAGCAAGTGACATGCTCACAAAAGTGTGACGTACATATGTTAGATGTACACAAGCTAGATGTGCAGTGATTTACACCAGAAGGTGCTAAAAATAGCTTTGAATTTTTACAAAAATGGGTTTCTGCTTTTTAGTCACTTATGAATTGAGCAAATGACTTGAATGCAGGACTCTTAAAATTTGGCTTGTTAAATATTCTACAACTGCAAGCTGAACACCTTTAGTAACTGAATGAACCACCTGTAACACTATCGAACTGCTACAAAAATGAAATATTGGATGAAAAATTCAGAGCTTTTGAAAAAGGACTTTTGTCTCCTACACTCGGGGTGGAAGGGAGAGGTGAGGTGTGGTAATACAGGTTTTTAAAACTTCAAAATATGGACTGAATTTCTTACTGGAGACCTTGTGAGATCCTCTGGTCTTTTCACTGGTCAATATTGAACAGCAAATATAATTTTCATGTGGAGAACAAGAAAATGTGCACAATGATATAAGTCTAATTTTACTTTGTGATCTTGTCAGCAGAATTTTTGTTGAAATGAGACTTTGCATCATTGTGTTTTGGAATATTGATATGCGTCAGTGTGTTGGGAAATGATATTCAACAGCTTATTTATTTATCATACCAGTTTAACACGGTTGTGGCCTAAATTTTATTTCAGGTCTCGCTAAATGCCAGTTGGTGTTCAAGACCTTACAGAAGTTGCAATTTACCACAGATGGTGCACGACCGGCTAAAATGAAGTAGCGATTGACATTATAAGTGTGACATCCAACAACAAGATGAATGCACCAATTGTTTTACAAGTGCCCTCACTTGTGCTTCTAAATGTTCCAGATTACAGCTGAGTTTTATCATTGGTTCAATGAAACAATACAGCAGTGCAAATGTTAAGGAGGTACACAAAATTAATTCTCCCCAAATACTCTGTATCCTTCAGTCTGCATAAAAAGCTGTTTCAGGTAAATAATGATTTATTTAAGTGAAATCTGCTGCCTTTCATTTATACGTATTTATTGACATTATGTCGATCTTTATATATAAACCTGCACTATTTTTAGCTCTAACCAATCAGTTCTTAAGCAGACTTAATTATTTCTAGTTTTGAAAATAATGGGGTAATAGATGAGTTTTTTTCTTCTGTGAAGTGGATGGGGAAAGATTATTTTTTTTTTTGGTTGTGGGGTGGAGAAGATTGCTGGCTTGTACTTTTCAAATTGAAATCTAAACAATATCCTTTACTTTATGAGGATATGCTATATTTGATATAACATCTTTTTTAAAGAAGATTTAAACCTACGTGCAGGAATTGTATAAATATTTTCATAATGCATCTAGAGTTTAATAACATGACATATTTTTTTTTTTAATGGCTGAATATCAAAACTTACTGTATTCACCAACAAAAAAACTTTAAATGACATTTTTTTTTTAATGGCTGAATATCAAAACTACTGTAGTCAACAACAAAAAACTTTAAATTTCAAAAAAAACGTTGCCATTTATTTAATCGTCCCATTAAATTTTGATAAACTTAAAAATGTCATGTTAAAAACTAAACAAAAGGAGGATGCTTTATCATGTTAAATTTTCAAACACTTTTCCTTTGAAGAAATTCTTGTTTGGAGAAGAAAAAAAATGCAAAAAAAATTAATTAAATGTTTTAGATTTCAAAAGACGTTTTCTTTCTTTTACAAACCTTTACAGGTTGTAATAGAAAAAAACATTTGTATCTGACCTGGAGATGGATGATCTATGAATTGTTGATCTTTAATTGACCTTTTTCCGATTTATGAAGTGTTGTTGATTATATTGAAACAAACAATTTAGAAATGTCTTTTCTAAAGATGGTTTATGTTTCATTGGCAGAGTAGAGGAAATTGTTGATCTTTAAATGAGATGTTGGAACATAAGCTCCGTCTGCTGTTAATTAAAGAGATTAAACAATTTCAACCCACGAATCCCTGATCTGAATGCTGGGATGTTAATGAAAGAGCTTAATTGATATTAACCCATGAAGCTCTGATCTGAACGCTGTACTGTTGCTGGTCAGATCATGTTATATTACACATAAAATGTCACTTACATTGTCATCAGTGCTAAGGTTTTCTTACTTAATCTTGTTTACAGACCAGCACATGAATCTCAGGCGCATTTTCAGAACAAATTTTTTTTTTACAAGTGTCATGAGGCGTGAAAATGAAAATATCATTTGCATTTTACAAAAATGACAACAATGTTTTAAAAAAAACTAATAATTTTTATTATAGTTTTTAAACACTGTTATTTTTGTAAAAAAAAATATTTAAAAAAAAATTAATTTAAAAAAAATAAAAGTTGCATTTACAAAATAACAACAATGTTGTAAGAAATACAACAAACCAAATTATTTCTGTTTTGTGCATTTCATTCTCAATTTATAAATTTATCACATGAAATTTTTAATTTATTATTAAGGTTGTATCAAGTGTATACTTTTTTTTTTTTTTTTTTTTTTTTTTTTTTTTTTTTTTTTTTTTTTTTTTTTTTTTTTTTTTTTTTGTTTTTTTTTTTTTTTTTTTTTTTTTTTTTTTTTTTTTTTATTTGTTTGTTTGTTTGTTTTTGTTTGTTCTTGAAATGAAAATGACTTGAGCACTTATAAGTTATTGCTGATTGGTTACTAGAACTGGGTTCATGCTTTTATAAACTATTTTGTTTTTATGCGATTATTTTATGGAAATGCTTCTTTTTAAGGGCATATTTTAGTCTCTTTTTAAAAGTAAATTGACAAACATTTCTGAGCTGTTGTGGGAAATGATTGTGTGTATAATTAATAAAATGAAAGAATTTGCTATGGTGAAAGAAAGATGCTCTGGTAAAAAATTGAATATTGTTAAATTTTAAATTTCTTAAATGAAAATAAATTTTAAAAATTGTTATTAATGTTGCTGAAATGCTTTCTGTTGCGCGTTTTGTTGCAAATGTGTATTACCCTGTCAACATTAATTTAAATATTCTCACATGTAACACTCAATAAATATTTTAAAGGAGCCATTTAAACAACAATCTGCATTTAATCTGATTTTTATTTTATTTCACTATTTGAAAAGTTTCATTTTAGTCAAATAATATTAACAAGTATCATCAGGCAAGTGTCTGATTTCATCAAAACCAAAAATTGACAATTATTTTTAAACCGACTGACTCTATTCAAATAATATTTTATAATCTATTATCTTTTTACACATTTCAACCACCAAAAAGGGATAGCAGGGATTATAATTATGTCCTTGGTGAAGAAAAAGTGTGTGTGTGGGGGGGGGGGGTGTAGTATGCACCTCAGTTACTTCTTTTGTCAACTTTTATCAGTCACTATAATTAACTATTGATTATTAATAGAAGCACAATAAAAACTTTATAATCAGATTAAAGATTAAATGTATATATCTATAAATCTCACATGACCACCTGACTCCAGGGCATTTGTTTTACTCTCGGTTCAACAGAAGTGGCCCCCCTTCTGATGAGCTTATAAGAAGCCTTGCACTAATTGACTTATGACAACCCTATTTGTTACTCTGGGTTCAACACAAGTGGCCCCCCCACCCCCTTTTCTGATGAGCTTAAAAGAAGCCTTGCACTAATTGACTTATGACAACCCTATTTCTAAAACAAAGTATTTGGCGCTTCTTTCTTTCGTCTCTGTCAAGTGGTTTGATGTGAAGTTAAATCAATCACCGTTGTCACCAGCTTCCGCTGTTATGACCTTGCATGCCGATATTTCTTCCCATCTTAGACCATTCTACATGAGATCTTCACTCCCATCTTAGACCATACTACATATCTTTACTCCCGCCTTAGACCATATTGCATGATATCTTTACTCCCGTCTTAGACCATATGACATGATATCTTTACTCCCACATTAGACCATACTACATATCTTTACTCTCATTCTAGACCATACTACATAATATCTTTACTATCATCTTTGTCCATACTGCATGATATCTTTACTCCCGTCTTAGACCATAAAACATGATATCTTAACTACCGTCTTAGACCATAAAACATATCTTTACTCCCATCTTAGACCATAAAACATGAAATCTTTACTCCCGTCTTAGACCATATTACACGAAATCTTTACTCATGTCTTAGACCATAACACATGATATTTAAACCCATCTTAGACCATACTACCTGATATCTTCGCACCCTGCTTAGACACCCGAAAATTCCAAAATTGGCGTCTATTTAAATATTCATTCTTTTCTTAGACCAACAACATGACAGAACCGTTTCCCGGAAGCGACTGTTGAAGCACAAGTAGACAAACATGTTGAGAGAGGCGCTGATGTACTCCACCGTGTTTCTCGCGATGTTCAGAACGAAGTAAATATTTTCATAACGATGGTACAAACTGAGCTCGGGCTCGATGAGACAAGCGTAAGCCAAGACAACTTTCGGCGTGTTGCACACCACGAAAATCGTGGACACCACTGCCGCTGCCTTAACGGCTTGAATTTCACGTCTGCTGCCAGAGCGACCTTGACCTTCAATTTTGGTTTTCAGTTTGGGCCCCCGTTGTTCTCGCTTATCCGCTCGTGGTGATGGGTAATAAGAAGTACCTTTGGGGTGGTTGAGAGCCCTTCTGAAAGACGAGGCTTGTTTCAGGTTGTACGCCAGGACACAGAGAGCGAACACGATGGCGACCTGGCAGGATGTGGTCAGGAAGACTCCGCTGAGGTAGTCCTGCAGAAAGATGAAGTCCTGCCGTCTGCTGGACACCCACATGGTCCACACGGTCCTGTTTCTGGGCACGTCGAATTTCGGGGCCAGACCCTGGGAGACGTTGATCGGGAGGTAGGACGCAACGCAGTACGCGTTTAAGACAATCACCACAGCGAAGGCGCGAGGTCGCGTGAACGTGTTCTTGAATGTGAACGGCAGCGCCACGCAGCAACATCGCTGGACCGCGATGAACGTCGTGATCAGCTGGGACGTGTCGAAGAAGATCAGGTAGTAGACAATGATCAGGTACGTCAGTGAAACGCTGTCCAGACCCCATTGCCGGATCGGTGTGTCCAGCGGGATGTTGGCCAAGATGTTGACCGGGACCACGCAGGCCAAGCCGGCAAGGTCGGAGCAGGACAAGAGGAAGAAGCAGACGCTGATGCTGTCTCTGAGACCGAGCCGGATGTACGTGATGATGCTGATGACGTTAGTCGCCAGGCCGAGCACGAGAAAGGGCGGCTGTATGAAAGTGACCAGCACGACAATGATGTGGAGCCTAGCTTCATAGGTAATCACGTCGTCCAGGCCCGCCGTGAGCTCCATAGTAGATGTGTTCTGTTTAGTCATTTTGTCCTAAATTTTGTAGAGCGTTTTGTTTCCAAATTTGGTGTTCAGCTATGTTGCTTTCCGCTCAGTCTAAAGTAGAATTTATGAAAGTAAAAAAAAGCAACTTCATGGCTCATCTGTCCGAAATTAGAACACATCGTCAAGTTTTGGAACTAGTGAGAACACATATATCAAGTGGACACTCTGCTGAGTGTTATGTTTATCTTATTTGTTGGAGCTAGTGAGGACACATCCATCAATTGGATACTCTCTGCTGAGTGTTATGTTTATCTTATTTGTTGGAAGTAGTGAGGAGACATCCATCAAGTGGACACTCTCTGGTGAGTGTTATGTTTATCTTATTTGTTGGAACTAGTGAGGACACATCCATCCAGTGGACACTCTCTGGTGAGTGTTATGTTTATCTTATTTGTTGGAGTAGTGAGGACACATCCATCCAGTGGACACTCTCTGCTGAGTGTTATGTTTATCTTATTTGTTGGAAGTAGTGAGGACACATCCATCCAGTGGACACTCTCTGCTGAGTGTTAGGTTTATCTTATTTGTTGGAAGTCTTTCAATGTCAGGCCAACATTACGACAACAAAGTATGCTCAGACATGTTCAGACATATAAGTAGGAGACATTTGATGAAATTAATGTTTATTTTTATAACTTGATTTTTCTGGACAATTATTTATGAACGTAATTATAAACTAACCGGTGGGACATATTCAAGAGAAGGAAACCATTAAGGCACAAGATTGCATTTTTAGGATTAACGCATTGTTAAACATTGAAGTGTCATAATGACATTAAATTGGTTGGGCCGCGGGTGGGGTGGGGTATTTGATAATATGTGTACTTGAATGAGTTGAATGGAGTACACGCCTGGTTCATGGTGAACTAGTTATCTAAATACTATTGACCTCATTAGTGGTACATTTAACTAGGGAATGTTGTTCCAGCAATTAAATATATTTTAGTGTTCTGTGTCACAACGAGATGCAAAACTATGGTCGATACTTTGCTGCTCCTCTCTGTCTCATTATAATGTGTTACTTAAGGTCGAAAATTGTTACTACAGTTAAATTAAAGTTTAAAATCATTTGTTACCAGTGAATAGATATCTGATGTTTTTTTGTTTTTTTTTACCTCTTCAAAGCAAGTTTATAACCTAATTAAACTCACTTACCCACAAAGATCAATTTCACCGTGAGGGCATGAATGCCATTATGTTCACTTTTAAAAATATCAACAGGATAGTTCTATGATCAATAATTCAACCATTAAAACTAGATTTGAAGAAAGACAATTAAAACTAGAAGCTAATAAGTGCAATAAATATTCAATAAATTAGGATTTTGGAAACTCAAAAAGTAGGGAAAGTGTGTGTGTGTGGGGGGGGGGGGTTAAGAGGTAGGGGTTAGGGGTATGATCCCGGCGATATTAACTCCTGTGTTTTGGATAGAGGGTTCGCTGCGAATAAAAAAAATATTTTTTTTTCGTGAAAAGACGCAAAAGGCAAGAAACATTTTTTTTTTTC